>CABFWB010004350.1:2657-16784 GCA_902151455.1 Timema bartmani
AAAAAAAAAAAATATCACCAAAACTCGATTCGTATTCCTCGCGCGGGAGAAAAGGCCCGCCCGCTATCTCGTACGCCAGCAGGTAATCAAATGAAGTCCTCTCGCCTTCCACAAGGCACTATTTACTTTGTATAAGGGTAGAATACTCACCCTTATTGGATTAACGGGTATGGCACACGTGCAACGCGGTACACGGCTAAGCGCTAGAACCGTTGCGGGAGGGAATATGGGGGAGGGGGGCCTAGTAGAGAGGGGGTGAATGGTTTTTACTGTTGTAGGGAAAATAATATATATATATAGGGATGCTGGAAACATTTTTCTCTAAGATGTTTCTTTTAACGATTTTAACAGTGGATGGGGGGAGGGGGGAGGTAAGGGTGCAAAGGTGTAGGAGAGGGACTATTACATCACATTAGCATAATTGAATTCGGATGTGTAATAGATAAAAGAGAGAGAGAGAGAAAAAAAAAGGAGTATCTGGGAATGTACACATTCACGGGGATGGTTGGACCTGTTGTGACTTTAACTACTGTAGGCTGTTGAAGACTTCCCGAGGAAGATTGGTTTCGGTTTAAATTGAGCCTGTAAGTTGTAGAAAATAACCCCCCTTCCACCTTTATAATTATTATTATTACCGGTAGGTCTAGGTGTGTCAGCGTTCTTAACTGGACCTAGAATAACGGGATTTTATTTGCTATCGGATCTACAGGAGGTTATTTTATCGCAACTGTTTAGATCAGCGTCCTTACATCCAAAAGGTTCGGCTCACTAAGGGTGGATATAATTTTGTTCAAACGTCTTTAGTGTGGGTAGCTCGAGTTAAGGGCAGTGTTGACGCCATTTTTATATTAAAGCATTTTTTTTTTGGCCAAAATAAATTAAATATTGCTTCAGTACAAACATAAGAGTTTAATTTTCTTCATATGGTGATATCAACAGTTGTTGAATATCTGTCATGAGCATAGCGGCATTAGATGAGAAACTTTTTAAATGAAGAGAGAAAACTGTCGTTAAATTCCAGGACACCCTTCAACAACTGTTGATACCACCATGTGAAGAAAATTAAACTGTTTCTACTTGGCGTTCCACCCAAATCGTGTTCGCATGTCAGGGTTACGTATTGAAAGTGCACCGAACGAATTTATGTACCTGCTTTGGTGTTTTATCGGAAAAGCACAAGGTAGATGCATCAAAAGCGCGCCGTTGTTTTAGTTTCTGAGACCCGTTTGTTAACGTCATACTAACCTAGCACCAAATAGTGAAAATCCGACGTGATAGTTCATTCCCGCCATCACCATGGGCTCAAGAGGTTTTCCATGTTTCCAAGTTATACAGTTATTTCTTCCCTGTGCGCTTTTGACCCATAGCTTTGGGCGCTTTTGATATAACGTTTCTCCTTCTTGTGCACTTTCTGTGTTCTTCAGCGTACCATATAAACAAAATATTATTATTAATATTACTAATACCCACTTCGGTGGGTGCGTGGTCTGACGCGCTACTCTCGCAGTAGACTAGACTGCCGATGACGGGGAGATAGAGGTTCAAATATTGGTCAGGTGTATTGAGGGTGGTTTTTACAAACTGTTTTTTCCACTCTCTCTCTCTAAGAAAATGTAGGTACACTTCCTATAAATATAGCTAAAACCATTTGCGTTATTAGAACATGAGCGTACAACCCGAACTATATTATTATTGTATATTTTCCATTTCTGATCTAGAAGAAGGATGAATGGATGTCCTTCTGAGGAATAGTTTCAGAGTCAGAAACCTCAACCGCGCGTCTGATCTGTCGCGCTCTCTGATCTGTGGAGGTTTCTAATTTGCTCGAATGTCCTTCTCCGTGGTTGAAGTAGAGATAAAAAAAATGGTAGGGTGAGGTAGTGGCGATGGAAATAACTTGATTAAAGAGGTTTACGAACTCTCTGTCCTCTTCAGGGTCACGGAGGCGTGCACGAGAGGGAGGCCTCAGAGCACCCCGAAGTACCACTCTCGCTCTCAAAATGCCGCCAGACCCTAAGGGTCCAGTCCACATCAGTCTTTTTTTTTAATGCTAGTCTAAAAGTTTTAACAATTAAAAGTTATTGTAGCAAAGATTTGTATGAATTTTAAATTGATATAACCCGCTTCGGTGGCTGCATGGTATAAGGCGCAGCTCTTTCAATAGACTGGACTGTTACTTACGAAGAGATTGGGTTATTAATCCTGGTTGGGTACATTAAGGGTTGTTTTTACTTAATGGTTTCCCACTCTCCTTCCATGTAAATGCGGGCAGATTGTCTCTATAATACTTCCTTCATTATCCCTACCCCAGAGGAGTAACTATCATATATGTGCATAACATGGACAGATAGTAAGACGCGGTGATGAGAAAATATATCCTAAATTCTCTCCCACTCATTCCTGTCGAATTCGGGTACACTTCCCTTAGTCTATCTTCCTCGCCCTCACTCCATTCGTGTGAATATACGAATATCTCAGAGAAAGACGCGGAGAAAATAAACAAATATAAAGTCTCTTTTATATCTATAGCTAAACGTATTAATGAAATATAATACACGAAAAAAAGGAAGATTGCCAGACTTTTGATTTTGCCATTCATCAATTAATTAACGATTATAATTAAAACAATATGATATCGCTTATGCTAGGACATATTTGATTTTTTTATGTATATTACTGACCGAGCGGAGCGAGCATTTAATCTATATGTTTGTTCCACGATTACTATCAAATGCGTTGACCAATTTTAACTATATTTGGCGAGAGCATTCTTCGAACCTAGGCCACAGATCAGGTATGCACTAAAACCTTCATCCTCCAGGTTAAAACGGCTGCGCCGCGTGGGATAGTTCTAGTCCTTCAACACGGGTATTGCTAGGTGCCATCGAGGGGCATTAAAAAAAATAGATCACTTTAAACATGGTTTCACTAGAGGGAGGACACAAATATCAATCTCGAGTAAATCGGCCGGCTTCCACAAAGCTAGGTTAAGGTAGCGACCCAGCCCCCTTATTACAAAATCCTACCTTAGAAAGAGCTTACTCAGACTGAGCATTAAGATTACAATACTCCCTTTATGACGATCATGTTAAAAGTGAGTCGCTTGACAACAGCGCATTTGGAAGTGCTTTTATCACTGAGCGTTGACACTAGCGAATCCCAGTGTTGATGGACTCAACCTGGCTCAAGGAACGCGGTGAAACTTTCGTAAGGCTGAGGATCTAGTATAGCCTTGTCTGTGACCTAGGCCAAACGACGCATGTATATATTTCTTTAAAATGTCTATATAAATATGTACAAATATATACATGTGCATATGTAGATATATATGTATGTATGTATGTATGTATGTATGTATGTATGTATGTATGTATGTATGTATGTATGTATGTATGTATGTAATATGCGTAGTTTGGCCTAGGATCAAAGAATGCTCTTGCCAAGTTTCGTTAAAATTGGTCCACGCATTTTACAGTGATCGCGGAACAGTATTAGTTTTAAAACATATTAATAAACTTAAGTCTTTAATTACGGGAACAACTGTTATTCTCTATGAATATAATATATGTTTTAATATGGCATTCGTTTTTTTTTATCTAACTTGATCGATCATCAAGAATAAATATCTAATTTGCATACAAAGAGAAATCATAAGATTGTAGTAACGATAAGAACATGACATAACTCTTAACCGAGATGAACTTAGTACTTTTTGAATGGAGGATGAAAGGTCTATTGTTTACAGAACCACATTTAATAACATAAAGACTACATGTTTTGAGAATCCGTCACTAAAGAAAAAACATAAAGCGAACTACCCATAGTAGATTTTTCCGCTAACAATTTCGCCATAGCCTGTAGACTAGAAACATGAAGGTTCACAAACAAATTAACGTCTTCATGCCCCCCTCTTCTTCATCAACCAACCTCACTTCCCCTGGATTCATACCACACAGTGAAAATGGACATCCTTCAGTCGCTTGGTCGCTTACGATATGGAGTTTTCTCTCGCGCGCGGAGACAAACGAGAGTAGAAACTCTACCATCCATATTGTGCATTGTTAATACGATTTTTGGAAGCCCACACAAACACACACACACACACACGAACATCCATGCATGGATGAATACACGTTGGAGGCAAGATTATAGGCTGGATATGTATTAACGGCTGAACGGGTTTTACATCATTAATGGGTTTTATTATATTCTCATATTAGCCCGCCACTATGAAGCTAAATGTGTATAGCGTGGCAGTCACATGCTGGGATGTATTAGGATAATTTAAAAGCGGAGAGGACGTTACTAATTCTTTGCTGCTAAACATACAGGAAAATGTTTCGTGTTGGAATGTACACAATAAAAAACCACGAAAAAGGGACTGCTTCTTTGCTGCTATACATATGCAGAGAAGCCTTTTCGTGTAGAATGTATCAGGATAGTAGAAAAGAGGAAGAGTCTGTTTCTTTGTTACTAACCATGAGCAGAGCAGCCTTTTCGTGTTGGGATGTATCAGTTATTAGAATATTGAAGAGGAAGTTAATAATTATTTGCTGCTAAACATTAGAAGATCTGCCTTTTCATATTGGGGTGTATCAGGATATTATAGTAGTGAAGAGGAAGTTGCTGCTTCTTTGCTGCTAAACATGAGCAGAGCAGCCTTTTCGTGTTGGAACGTATCAGTTATTAGAATAGTGAGGAGGAAGTTAATAATTCTTTGCTGATAAACATTAGAAGATCTGCCTTTTCGTATTGGGATGTATTAATATATTATAATAGTGAAGAAGTTAATGCTTCCTTGCTGCTAAGCATATGTGGAGCGGATGTTTCGTAATTAAACGTATCAATATAATATAATCGAAACGAGGTAGGACTGCTTCTGTGCAAACAATTAGATTTTATAGGTCCATCGACACAATGAGGTAATTAGGACTGTTTAGACAGTTACCTTACAGCGTGGTCTTGATGTATTAGATTAATATAATAACTCATTAAAAAAATTGTGTTCGTTAAAATTCTTCAACCTTGAAGATTATGAAGAATCTAGACGTTTAATATGCTCCCAGCTCAAAAAAAGGTAGAACGTAAAATTGTTATACGGTCATACCTCTATTCTAGTTTTAAAATTAAAGGTAGTTTACTGACAATTAAATTTGGTAAATTGAAGGAAACAAATATTTTTTATTTTAAATATATACCAGCAGAGTGCTTTACTTTACAATAAGAACATGATCACTTTGATATAACACATTCATTTTAAGAAAATTTGCAAAAAATTGTTTTAACAAAATTTGTTTAAAATGTATATTTGAAGTTTATTGTATATGATTTTCGAAATAATAGGTTTGATTTTCTGAAGAAAGCTTATCTATGGGTAATTTATTGAAAACTTAATTTTGAAAATATTGTTCCTAACTATAATAGACAATTATGAGAAAGGATATGACTGTGGTGAACCAGATATTTGTAAGTCAATTTAACAAGTAGATTAAGGTGACCTGGTGAGGAAAAGGTGTAAGACTTCTGTGCTGAGGGTCCGGGGTTCAATCCTCGGTCCAGGCACAGATTTATCTGATTGCCAAACCCTTCCTTCAACTCTGACAAGACGTGTATTAATCACAACTTGTGAATGTGTGGAATGCCAGGCCTACCACCGTGGTTCGGATCCCACGTTAAACTGTAGGTCCTCCATTTTCATCTCACAATCACCCTACCGTTACACATTAGCGTAAGTACGTATAACCCGAACGGGTAGTAAGACGCGGTGCTAATAATAATAACAAGTAGATTGGATAGTTAAAAAACAACACCTATTCTCAAATCAAGCTACTAAACCAATACTACTCCAACCGTGCTTTCATATCCTCGTACGCTGGGCTTTAAAAATGATATCAACCTAATGCTTATTACATACGTTCAAATAATTGTTTTTTGAGACTGTACTTTATCTTGTGACACGTTTTAATGTCTAACACGTAAGTATAATCATAAAAGTTATGAATGGTGACACTCACCGCTTAACTCGAGAAAAAATACGTTCTAGGACGGATGTAAATGATAGCACCAGCGGCGCGTTTTATATTCTGATAAAGTGGATTCATTTAATTGCTTCGAAGAATAAATTGCCACATTTATTATGCCACACTTATTCTAATAAAGCGAGTTTTTAAAAAAAGAAATTGGTAATATGGTAAAGATGAGGCTTTCTAAAAGTTTAAAATACTAGTTTGGTTTTGGGTGAACTCTATATTAACTTATTACATGTGTATTATTATTACTATAATGATTATGTGTTCTGTCTGACGACAGGTCCATTACTTTTGTCAGTGAACTTAGACCACCAATACACCCTATCCTTTGCCTCCTCCTTTGGCTCTCAGAATTTTCTTCTTTCCTTAAAATTATACAATATTATAATCCTCCTTCCTAAGCTCCTCTTTCCCTCAATCTTTCCTTCTATGACGTCGTACAGAAGACAGTTCCTTCCGATCCGATCTAGTTTGCTTTATACCGAAGAATCACATCCAAAATGGTTCTTTTCTCGCCCACTCTTCTTATGACTTCGTTAATTGTCACCCTTTTTGTGTATAGGCTTTATTTTAACTTGATAATTAACTTCTTTTTTCAAAAAAAGGCATCAACTAACAATTAAACCATACTGACCGAGTGGTTGCTATTTGATGGTGGAGATAGTGCCAACTTTTTTAGATAGAGGGTGTCATGTGGTCAGCACAGCAAACCCTCTGGCCGTTAATCTCAGTTTTAAGGACCGGAGCTGCTACTTTTTCATTCAAGTAACTCCTCAATAACTGTCCTCGCGGGGATGAGTTGACACCGTTCCAGATCTCCTGCTTCTCAAAAAATCTGAAAGTACTGAGGAACGAACCAGGGACCTCTGGCTCTATAATCAGGAAATCTGACCAGTAGATCAGGGAGACGGTCTGATACTTACATTTGGTGCCAAAAAAGGTGCGTTTAAGGGCCAGGGTTTTGTACATGTATAGGCTATATCAATTTGTAAATCGAGTACATATTACGAGTAGTACGAGAGTATTTAGTACGTATTAGAAAGGTAGAATTTTGAGTAAATGTATCAGCATTCTTGTGGTGGAAGAGGGCAAAAATTATCTGAAAAAACCCTGCTTCATTGGCTGCGCGTTCTAAGGCATCACTCTCATAGTATACTGAGACTGTCTATGTCAGGAATATCGAGCTTCGAATCCCGGTCAGTTGTACTGAGGGTGTTTTTTTTTTCTTAAATGGTTTTCCGCTCTCTCTAAAAAAAATAGAAAAATAAATCTACCTCATGATATCCAGTCGGGATTTGAACCTTGACCTCCAAGTCACCAGGAAATCATACTTGGTTAGGCTTACGGATTAGAGCTTGCACCCACTGATTCGGATAGAATAGAATTTTATTTGAGTAGATTTGAAACACAAGAGCCAATAAATTTACGCTATATTTGATGATTTTTTTTTTCACTTTTGTTCTTATCTACAACAATAATTCATAAATTTTACTCAAGCTTTTCGAATTGTGTAAAACTATTCCAAACCAACTTTAAAATAACATCACTACTCCCCTTTTGTTTTGAAGTCGTGCAAGCTTATCTCTGTTGTAGTTAACGTGAAGTAGCGCCGTTCATCATATTCTTCTTGTCATTTCCGGTCGAACAGTTGCTATCTATACAAGTTTTATTTTTCGCCATACCGTGATCTCAAGGGACGACGTGGGCTGCATTTGTTCAACAAAGAATGTCCAACGATGACAAGCAATTATAGGAAATTCATTTTATAATATATAGAAAAAAAATCCAGCCTCTCAATGGCTGGTAGATTTATTCGTTACAATTTGATTTCCTTTATAACACATCCAGCCCGCCTCGGTGGCGTAGTTGGCTAACGCGCCAGTCGTGTTGAGCTCGACCACCGAGGGCGGGGAGATCGAGGTTCGAATCTTGGTTGGATTAACTAGGGGTGGTTTTTCTTAAATGGTTTTTCCACTCTCGCTCCACACAAATGCGGGTTCACTTTCTCTAAATTCAACCTTCCCAATTCCTAATCCATTAGTGAAATTAATACTTAAGTGTATAAACCGAACGGGTAGTAAGACGCGGTGCTAAAATTAAAAATTAAATTATAACACATTTGTTTTGATTTGGTTCGGTTTTTTTTAGCACCACATCTTACTACCCGTTCGGTTTATACACTTGTGTACTAATTGTGCTAGGGGTTTTAGGGATTTTTAATGGTTATATTTAGATGAAGTGTACCCACATTTACATGGAGGAAGAGTAAGAAAACCACCACCATTACACCCGACCGAGGTACGAACCTCTATCTCCCCGTCCTCGGCAGTCTAATCTACTGCGAGTGTAGCGCCTTACACCATGTAGCCACCTAAGTGAGATTTTTCATTTAATGAACGAAAAAGGTTCTAACAACATACATTGTTTCGTGTCTAAAAATAATTGACCCTATTTTACTGGACATATTCACGTATGCCACACATTATTTCAAGTACCTTTTCAACACACAACGTTCTATTTTGATAAGAGTAATTAATGTGCGTAATATATCCCCATCATATATTTAGTTTGAACCCCTATATTGACCATATAAACATGGATGTGCTCAATTTGTATAATGCACACTTCAAAGAGAATACAAATAAGCCGACCAATAATTTTAGGGGCATTTCTCATAAATTTATTTTTGAGTAATGTCAGTTCGAATAAATAAAAATATAAAAAACGTTATAGTTTTAAAATATTGTTACTATACAGAGATTTACATGAAAAATTATATTTTAACCCAGGAATTGAGCCAAAGACCTCGGGATTTAAATATCAATTATGCTTATACGCTAATAAGTTAATAAATACCTAAATGTCATAAGAGAATCTAAACCTGGGCCAATCATGTATCAGTTTGTGATACACATGATTTAAAAATACTAAACTAATTAATAAGAGTATATTCATATAATTATTCTTTACTTTACTGAGCTAATTAATTAGTCTACATTTTGCTCTAAGTATTTTTGTTGGAAAACATAAATGCGTCCTACTTACTTTACGAATGGACGCTGCGGTTAGGATGTAAATTACTTAACTGTTGTTTTTTTAAATTTTGCTCTCCAATTTTATTGGCTTCTTCCTTACCTGTAAAAAGAAAAGAAAAAGTATATTAGCTATGAGCAAATATTATTTTAAACATTGTATGTTTTAAAAAATTAGAGAAATAACTAAATAAACAATTGTAATGTTTGTTTAGAGTAAAATTTATTTAATTTTTTGAAAACCTTTATAAAGATATTTTGTGGGATTCAAAGATTAAATCATTGGCCTTTTTGATATATCAAAACTAAAATTTAGATTAACATGCCCTAAAACATTTAAATTTATTAGTGAGTAGAATTCAAATATTGCATTAACAAGTTTCAAATATATCATATTTTATCATTGCATTTTGAGTAAAGGATATAATAGACCTGTCACTTTAATCATTTTTATTTGATTATTTGACGTGAATTTTCTGAAAATCCATATTTTACAAACACTTGCCGTACGATATCCTCCTGACGACGCTACCTGCCTGTGAGGTAGAAGCAAGTCAATATAGTATTTCCCGTGTCATTGGGTTTGGCTGTATTCGACGAGTTTTATAGGACATCAACTCTTTACAGCCTGTGGCCGAGTCACTTTAGTAAGATTCCTCCATATTTCTCTACCCTTCCACCATTCTTCCTCCCTTTTAATTGCTTCCATTCTTCTCCTCTCACTTTTACATTTTCTGCTATCCACTCCTCCCATTTCTTTCTTGGCCTCCCTAGCGGTATTTTTCCTACATACTTCATTTCCATCATTTTCATTTTATAGATATAACACTAAAACCTTTAAAAATAAGTCTTAGCTTGTCACAGAATTATTATTTTCATCTTGAAGTAGTATTTTTGTAAACAGTTTTTTTTAATCGTATACGAGGGAGTAATTACTTTCCAAAATAAAGAAATGTATTTGTTGTTCATATTTGTTACGTAATAAATACTATATACCCCAGTTTTCCCACAAATGGGCATATATGACAGCTATAAAACGTTATTAGATCTCTTTTTTTTACATATTCATACGTCAGGTCATGTTATCTCTAGCTCTGACTTTTTATAGATATTATCTATACCTTTAAAATAACACTAATAATATGATAAAATTATATCAATGTTGACCGCATAAAATCTATTTGTATTTTCTAAAATTAACCTAATTTATTTGAGGTATTTAACATATACTTATTGAACTGACTTATATCAGCACATGACTTAAAAACTAACTTAAATCAAGAACATTCAGCCCCCGGCCGTGCAAAAGGAAACCAACATTTCACCGAAAACTAATTTTTTGGCCATGCCTGGAATCGAGTCAGGGACCCTAAGCTCAGTATACAGGCACGTTACTAACTGAAAAAAGTGTCGAATTATTTTCTAAAAGGTGCTCCAAGTATCCATCCACAAGAAAATCAATTATGCTCACTACCGGTAGGTCACTTAGACCGCTCTTATTGGACGTCGAAAACGAGCAAACCCTATTGGAGCAATAAATACAGTCTTTGTGAAAGTTTTAGAGCGCTATTGGCACACTCCAATAAACCCATCGGTACCCAAGTGGGGTCCCTCCATGAACCAGTATAGATAGTACCCACGAGTGGCGGTTTGTAGTTCGATTCTAGAGAAACACAGAGGGAGAAATTAATTATTTCAATACATCTATTTTTTATTTATACTGAATATTACTGGTTGTCCGGGTTACCCACATTTAACTTAATTATTTGGGTAGGTGTGATAAAATTAAAGGAAATGTACCCTCATTTGCATAAAGGAAGAGTGGGAAACCCTCTGGCTAAAAACAACTCCTTCACCAAGATTTGGACCCCGACCTCCACGTACCCGGAAATCCAGTCTATTGCGTGAGTGACGAATTAGACCCTCTGACTACCAAGGTAGATTTAGAAGTTTTATTTACCCTGTATTTCAAAATGTATGTCCCCATGTCCATCTATTTGCTGTCTGTCCCTGGGGCTAGACACTAAACAATTTGGTTTACTTCGTCCGAACTCTATCTACAGATTTTTTATGGTCATACCTCAAGGTCAAATCGTGATATTGATTTTATCCCTAAAGGTAATGGTAGTTCTGATGACTGATTTTTGATCACTTTATTACAAACTATAATATACTATAGTGAAAAAATATGTAAGATTTTGTCATAGTATTTATTTTATGAATAAAGCGCTCTAAGAACAATATATTCCGCATCTGTACTCTATCAATCGTAGCCCAGAAGTGGAAATATTAGACAATACTAATGTACCGTTGCCCAGAGGACGTTAGATTGTATTAATCGTACATCCTTTCCAAGGGCTGCAGGTGAGTCGCGACCTGGGTCTTTGTCCTAACCTAACCTAACCTAACCTATCCTATCCTATCCTATCCTATCCTATCAAGCCTTCATAATTTTTGCCAAAACCATTGAACGTCAGGAACTGAGAAAGTTTGGATATTACGAGGGATGTCGACATGAGACGATGATAGTTTTCATCTGAAATTTAAGACAGCATGATAGAAAGTACACTGATAACTAGGTGGACGCAACTTATACCTCTCTCACGAGTGAGCCGCAATTCGTACGTGTCTCTCAAAGGCCGGGCCGCAACTCACCCACACAATTTCCGTGGAGGCTCTATCCATGTCCCGATGAGATGAGGTGATGGTGATAGTTAGTATGAGGGTGTGGAACCAGTGGAAACATTTAAACCTAACTTAAGTCTAATTATTAATCAAACCCTGGTGACCGTTGGGATGATTCCCCTTTCGGTAAAACATACTCTAAAGTACCAGCCGAGAATCGAACCCGGAACCCCTTGGCCCGTAGCCAGGTGCCATTGACTACTGCACCACGGGGCCGGTTAATATAAGAGTTGGAGATGAGTAAAGAAGATTTGAGGGAAGTTCATTCACATTTGTTTAAAAAGAGTATTGGAAAACTACAGTGACTAGTATTACGGTAAAATTGCGTCGTTGTTGGCAGCAAATAAATATGTTTTTATTTTCTATAAGGCCCCTTTTAAGATTGTACTGTACTAGAGTGGCTCTTATAGAGTGAAACGTAATATTTAATTAGTGACAAAAAATGACTCTCTATTTAATTTATCTTTATATAAGATACAACAAATAAAGCTAATGTCATAAAATCACGTGATTTGTGTGAGTGAATGATGGCCTGATTAGTCCCCTTCAACTCGCTCATAAAAGTTTGTACTCATAGTGACTGGAATATAATTGTATGTGTCTGTATAAATATACAGGGTGTGTATTAAATCGTGTTTAATATTCTAGGGGCGTATTCCCATATACCTAACACTAAGAAAAGCTAATATAACCACGGTTCTAGAAAGGCTTAATTTCTGAGTAAGAAGGAATTTCATTGTTCAATTAATAAACAATCTGACAGAAGATGCGATGCAATTAATCAAGAAAGAGTTGACCAAAAACAAACAAAAATACAAGCCGAAAAAATGTGCTGCAAAAATTGTTAAAAATGGTTTCCTCCTGCTTTGATGCATCCTCTGAGCCCGAGTTCCATGCTTTGTCATACTCTATTGCTCATAGCTCTCTTAAAACCTCAATATCAAAACAGGAGTTGAGTAAACAATATAAATTAAATATCTCCAGAGATAAAAATCCCCCGGGTTCAAATCTGGTGACTAAGGAAGCCATTTAATGGATCCCCCCTTGACTAATCCACCTTTGAAGAAAACCTTTAGTAACTTTAAAGCAATGTATTTCTATACCCAAGTTTATTTGAACTTTTCTAAGTATTTGGCCGATGGGAATACGCCCTTATAATATTAAACACCATTTAATATACACCCTGTAAATAGGCTATGCTTTATATTATGGATTAAATTATTACTCCTAGAACCATAATATACATTTGTTCATGAATGTACTCATTGTAATTTTACCTAATTTACTGAAGGTTTTAACACATGTCGGCGAGCACGTTATATAAATGTCAAGCCCATTAATTTATTCTTGTTTGCCAGTGATGGGTAGGTCAGGATTCAAATACTAGCTGGGTTTGCTTAAAGTAGTTTGGTTTTTTCCTGAATGGTTTTCCACACTCCCTTCAAGAAAATGTACGTACATTTACTCTAAAATTGCACCTAACTGTGGATTCACACCTTTGCCCAAAAAAAATAGCGCAGAACAGAAACGTGGCCACATGACGATCTCTAAGCCAATCACAATATTCCCGCCTCATTGGCGCGAGCTGTCCCGCTAAAGTTCTACTCATCTCTCTCTACTTTGTCCGCTCTGCCTGAGATCTTCGGCACGGGAGAACCAATCAAATCTCAGAATCAACCATCTCAAATCACTGCGCATGCGTTGTACATCCAAAAGTAAGCAGACGGCTTCGTTGGTATTTGCGAGGATATTTGAAATAACCCGTCAATGTAAAGCGTATGTATCTATGTAATGGCTTGTGCCACGACACAGCGTTATAATTTGAAAACATCCATAGGGAGAATGATCTAAAATATATGTTTATCCACTAGAAAATAAAATGTGTTGTTAGTCAGCTGTTTTAAGTTTGCGTTGCAATGCATCATGGGTCAACATACAGCGTGTGAATTGCTGCGCTACTCAAGCAGATTCTATTTTCGGCGAACGTGTGAACCAAGCTTTACTCATCCCTACACCGTAACTAATAAATATGCTTATAACCCGAACGGGTAGTAAGACACGGTGAGTAAAATAAACACTAACGATGTTTCTTAACCGAATCTAATATTAAATAAATGTTATCTCTTTTCGCGGATTGTCACAGAACTTTGAAATGTTTGAGTTTATAACCTAATTTATATTTAATCTATCAAACATGTCTGCTCATGCGAAATAGTATTCCACCACTAGGCGAAGAAAAAACCCGCCAGGATCCGTGTGGATTGGGGATTAGAAACTTTCTCCGGTTGATCTGACTAGGACTCGAATCCCAGGCATCAAAGTCAACCACGAGACGCCACTGAGTTTCTACTACTGGAGCATGTATAAAAAAAATAAGTAAG
>CABFWB010004350.1:46581-60969 GCA_902151455.1 Timema bartmani
GCCGTACCAAACTCTCTCTCGCTCTCTCTCTTTACCGTCCGGTTTCCGATCCGGATGACAATGACGAGAGTCCGAGGTCGTCGACCATCCTAAAATATAAAAAAAAAAACCTAATCCCTCCTCTGTTTAGAAAAAAAAACTACCCCCAGGGAAGGGGATTGAGCGGGAACTACATTTCGTGCCGTTATCCGTCAACTTGACATTTGATGTATATCGTTCATGGGACGATAAATTTAATTTATTTACATCGCTTCTTTGTGGTTGAGTGGCTGGTGGTGATCAGCCGAACGTTTAAAAGTATCTCAGTTTGACCCCAGCTGATTCATAATAGGTTTTTTTTATTATTATTTAAGGTATGTAACGTGCACTTTCTGAACCGACAGCACACAATAATTTTCTATGAACTATGGCTAACGCGCTAGTTTCGTGTTGAGCCAGACTATCGAAGACGGGGAGATCGAAGTTCGAATCTCATTCGGGTGAACTGGGGGTTGGGTTTTTCCTAAATTGTTTTCCACTCTCCCTTCACGCAAATGCGGGTTCACTTCCTCTAAATTCAACCTTCCCATTTCCTAACCCATTAGCGTAATTAGTACTTAAGCGTATAACCTGAATGGAAGACGTTGTGCTAAATAAAATAATAAAAAATAAATATTTGAGCGAGAGTGAAAAGGCCAACCAATTTTCCCGGGAAAGATATTTTCACACGCCTTCCAGGGTTCTCTTACAAGCTACAATCAACATGGGATCGACGGCTTTACTTCCCCTCCGAAGGAAGTTGTGCTACGGATTTTTATCTGTCAAAAAGAATTTGTCCAACCCAGCTGGGTTTGAACCCACGAATATCTGGTCCCGATGTGAAACAGTCATATATACCGAGATCAACGATCCCTCATTGATTTTTAAAATGTCTGGTTTTATTTTGTGTCGTCCTATTAGTAAAGTTATACAATATTAGGAGTTAGGCTTGTGTTTTGTATTATTTTTATGTGACCTCACAAGTTAAATAAATCTACATTTTGTGTTTTGTGGTAACAAAAAACCTTTAAGAAAAACCAATATTTTTTTTGCGATTAATATTGATACCATCCTACCATGAATTTTATTATTGTTAATTATAGGCTTTGATATTATATATCAAAAGAGACAACTGCAGATCACACGACTTGACGTATGGATACGTAAAAATATATTTTACTTTTCATCCATTCCTGTTTCCAGACTGTGACCTGGCACAGTTTTTTATTCAAGCCGTATATTTTCCATTACCGGCTGGTTAGGCCTGTCTTAGCTTCATATGCCTTATAATCTAACTTAAGACTAGGGACAAGCACAACATCCAGTCCCCTGCCGTTAATTTATCAATGTGAAAGCGTAAGCCCCTATTTCACCAATGATAAATTTCGACCATCTCGGGAATTGAACCTGGGTCTCTTAGCTCAGTAGACAGACACGCTACCGACTGAGCTAAGTTGTGGGATACGTAAAAATAGATAATTTATCTTTTCTAGGTGTTAGATAAGGCTTTCCTTGTAAAAAATGAAATTTGACATTAAAAATGGATTGATTTTAATACTTGCATTTGCTTTGGAGAATAAAGCCCCAGAACTTGGGGTTTTAGTCAGTAATATTTAAGACTGTATATTTACATTACATTCAGGCACTCAATGACT
Source organism: Timema bartmani (assembly GCA_902151455.1). Taxonomy (NCBI): domain Eukaryota; kingdom Metazoa; phylum Arthropoda; class Insecta; order Phasmatodea; family Timematidae; genus Timema; species Timema bartmani. Next base: position 48,255 of record CABFWB010004350.1, read on the forward strand.
GATGTAAGATTGCTAGTTAGAAGAAGGTTCTACAGTATATAGGATGTAAGCCCAACCCCCAAAGTAACCCAAAACATTTGAATCTCAACCCCAAGAGTAATAGTCAAGCACGCTAACACTGAGCTAAGGCCGATGACAGACTGAGGTTTTGGTTGCGTTTTGATCGTTGTGACACAAACGCCGCGACCAGGGTCGCTCTAGTGTATTGCATTGTTTCATATGAGGGGGGGGAGTCAGACAGATTTGAAAATGTTGATGTTAAGCGTTTCTTGGGCGTAAGCGACCTCTTTCATATGAAACAATGCAATACAATAGAGCGACCCTGGTCGCGGCGTTTGTGTCTCAGCGACCAAAATGTCAGTATGTCTCAGGTCTAAGTCCTCCTAAATCTAGGTAATAGAATTAAACCACACTTAATCAAAAACAACTTTATATCACATCAGGAATTGAGTTGAGATATTTAATCTAGTTTTATAACCACTTGACCAGACCTCGCGAACCCATTTAATAACAAATCACTCTTCATTGAAAGTATTATTTCATAATTTTAAAAAAATATATGTTCACTGGAATTATGCTGCTTGTTTATGAAACTCTTACACATAATGTGGTTCCAGAAGGGGGCAGTGGGAGGGGGGCGGAGGGGTCAGGAATAGAGGTTTTTGAAAAAAATTGTCATTAATATAAATCACGTAAATTAATTAGTTAAAAAATATCTGAACACAAGAAATGTGGCCGGTAACTTTAATCGCTTATCAGCGAGTAATCTTGGATTCAGGTTATTATCTGGTACAGAGAGATAATTATTTATGTCAGAACCTGGTTAGATCAGTGTGGATGGTATCTGTACGTAAATCCCTAGGTTTGATTCCCTTGCATAGATGATATTTCTCAACCAAACATTTATATCAATATATGTTGGTTGTATTTTGATTCAATATAGTATTTTTAACCACGAAGTTCTTTTATTTAAGGCAGGTATTAGTTATTACCTAATATTAAACAAAACTTGTGTTTCAAATTGTGTTAAACCCTTTGGTTACAAGAAAATATTTTTACTTTCTCTCGACACTTCTGAGAGAAAGTATTGCTATCGTAAAAAAAATCGAACTCGAGATTTTGATCAGGGTCGTCGTTTCATGACCTCCTGAAGCCAAAAAAAAAGTGGTTCTCGCAATGCCGTCTGTCTATCTGTACCTCGGGTAAGAGCTGAAACTATTTTACCGATCGGGATAACATTTCATGGATAAGTGTTTAGTTACACTTTTGATTGAGAATATAGCAACACTAAGAAAATTATTATTTCGATATTAGTCACTTTCGACTGATGTTTGGAATACAAATCTTATACGAACTGTCAGTTACCATCCCGATCACGTTTGATGGGCTCTAGCTATAGGTTTCCAAGATCCCTTAAAGAAAACCAAACTATTTTTATATTTTTCTTCTATAAAAACTTGAGACCAATAATAAAATCCTCACCCTCTAATTCTAACAAGAGTTTCCTCGTGAGAATACAAATCTTCCATTTCATGTTATGAGTTTCTCTATTCGCGAGCCAAGAATGAAGACTTTTTATGGCCGACAGCTCCATGTCATTGGTTACGAAAGGATCGTACGAGTTTTGTGGCGGAGAAGAAAAGAACAAAAAAAACAATATATTTAGAACAAAACGCTCTTTCGAAACAACTTTTATTCTTGGAGAGAAAAAAAAATTGATTTTAAGAGATATAGCCTAAACTTAGTTTGATAATAATTTGGGGAAAAGTTGAAGTCCCATTTAGATGTATCATAACGTCGCAGTAGTAGTTTCTAAGTGAGCATTTAGGATATCTAAAAAGTACTCTCCAGGGTAGTGTAAAACAGTTTGAAATTGTGTTCAAGGAAAACAACTAAACCTACCGACAAAATAAAAGATAAATTATTATGGAGGATACATTTGAATTGGAAATAGGAAAAATAAATTGGCAGGATTTAAGACAATCTGAATGGGATCGCAGGTGAATATACAGTAGCCCCATGGCTTCTTTGTTGCTGACTGACAGTTCACAGCTGACTTCTGACAGTCAACATTTAGGTATATACCTAAATTTTGACTGTCAGAAGTGACAGCTGCTAAACACATATTTTTTGCAGATCATATGGCTCGGCGTAGGGATACATAATTTGGTACGGTAGTTTTTCAAAGCCGTCAGCAGTCAGCTGTGAGCTGTCAGTCAGCACCAAAGAAGCCAAGGGGCTACTGTAGATTACAAAAGTGTAACGTTACAGGATGTGTGCATGAAGTAGATATTTAAGGAATGCTATTCTAAGAGCTGGTCATCACAAGATATCATATCGACTCTTATATCTCCGGATTTCCAATATGCTTGATCTTATATCAAGAAAGATTTGGGTTGTAACAAAGTTAATTAGTTATCATCAAAATAAACCAAACATTTAAAATAAATTATCTAAAACCTATATCAAAAACTAATAGAAAATATATTACATCCATTACCGTTTCCAGCCTGTGGTATGTGTCAGTTTTTTCTATTGCCGGCTTGCTAGGCCTGTCGTAGATTCATATGTCTTTTAATATAACTTAAGACTAGGATAAGCACAACATTCAGTCGCAGGCCGTTAATTTATCACTATGAAAGGGTTAAACACACATTTCACCAATGATTAATTTCCGGCCATGCCAGGAGGTTTTTAATTGGTGCTTACTTAGAATAGTTGTAACTTTTGTTACTTTACTTAAATAAATTATACGAAAATCCCACAAATTTGATCAAATTTTGCTTTAAAGCTTAAAAGAAGATTTTCAAAACTAGATTTTCAGTAAACTTCCCTTAAGTAAGTTTTTTAATAAAAAACAAAAATTCATCTGATTAATCACAAACACTCTTTATATTAAAAATCAAATAGCAGAAGCTATTATGTATGCTATTTAGTGAGGAATTCTCCATCTGGATATCATATTCTGAAAATTGAAAAATGACACCTGGACACGGGAATCGAACCCGTACTAAGCCAAAGGTCCCGGGTTCGATTCCCGTGTCCAGGTGTCATTTTTCAATTCTTAGAATACTCTTTATGTTACTTACTTACTATATGGCATTAGGAACTTGAAAGTTCATTACCGAACTTGAAAAAATATCTCACTTACATATTCTTTCTTCAGCTATTTAATTATACACTTCACATCTCTACACCCTATCTCTATCTTTAGCTAATAATACCCAGTCCACCTCATTACATCCTATCCCTATCTTGAGATAGTTCTATCCAGTCCACCTCACCACACCCTATCCCCAAAACTAGCTTGTAAGCACAGTATTTTTAACTACGGATCTATATTTTAAAAGTTGAAGCACTTGAGCTGTTTATATGGTCCGTTGAAAACTGTCAGCTGTCACCTCACCGAAAACAAAAAATATATATATTTTTTAAATTTTATATGAAAACTGATTTGTATTGCACAAGATCCGATATAAAGCCAAAGCTATCTACGCGAGTTTGACAACAATGTATGTCCATTACGTGTAGGGTGCGTACGGGTTAGTGGGGTAGTTTAAGGGTTAAGTTGCCTGAGGAGGACTGCCATTCACTGCATGGGCACCCTATAACTCAAACTGACAGCTCCCCCTCTCCCCCCATATACACCCCAAGCCCCCTTAACAATATATATATATATATATCATCACCACTTCTCACTACCTGTTCAGGCTATACGCATATGTACTAATTAAGTTAATGAGTTAGGCGAATTTAAAAGAAATGTAGCCGCACTTGCGTGGAGAGCGAGTTCAAAACAATTTAGTTAAAAAACCACCCTCAGTACACCCGACCGAGATTCGAATCCCGATCTCCTCGTCATCGTCAGTCTAGTCCATTACGAGGGTGAGGCCTTAGACCAGGGGTCAGCAAGTGGTTGATCACGATCGACAGGTCGATCTCACGGATATTTCCAGCCGGTCACGTAAGGAGATTTTGACGTCCTTGAAAGTCAATATTCTTTTAAACTCACAAATGTATCAAGAACAATCAAATACAATTTGAGTGACCAAAACAGACTTTATCGGTATTATTTGGTGATCTTGTAAGAAAATTAATTTTAAAATGTGCATTTTATTTACTCTATAAAGGTGGGGGACACCAGAATTTGAGGACATATAGAAATTAAGGATATTTATAGTGTTAATATTAATAAAATTATTAATATTATAGCATATCATTTAGATGTGTACACCTCATATGAATGTTTTTTATACTTAATTTCAACTTCATGCATTAAATATTTTACCTTAACAATGGTACAAACAAAGCATAGGGCAGCAAGTTTTACACCTTATAGTTCGTGAATTATCTGTCACCTTAGCCCAGTCGGTAGCGTGTCTGTCTACTGAGTTAAGGGTCCCGGGTTCGATATCCGGCATGGCCAAATAATTTATCATTGGTGAAATATGGTTTTACCCTTTCATGGTGATAAATTGACGGCCGGGGACTGGATGTTGTGCCTTCCCTAGTCTTAAGTTGTATTATAAGGCATATGAAGCTACGACAGGCCTAGGCAGCGGGTAGTATAAAATATATGGCTTAAATAAAAAACTGACCCAGGCCACAGGCTGGAAACAGTAATGGATGTAAGTAAAATTCTTGAACCGTAATAATAATAATAATATTTAGCACCGCGTCTTACTACCCGTTCGGGTTATACGCTTAAGTACTAATTACGCTAATGGATTAGGAATTGGGATGGTTGAATTTAGATGAAGTGAACCCGCATTTGCGTGGAGGGATAGTGGAAAACCATTTAGGAAAAACCACCCCCAGTTCACCCGACCGAGATTCGAACCTCGATCTCCCCGTCCTCGGTGGTCGATCTCAACACGACTAGCGTGTTANTGGAAAACCATTTAGGAAAAACCACCCCCAGTTCACCCGACCGAGATTCGAACCTCGATCTCCCCGTCCTCGGTGGTCGATCTCAACACGACTAGCGTGTTAGCCAACTACGCCACCGAGGCGGGTTTGAACCGTAATGATTTGAATCACTATCTATAGCTTATAATTAATTATACACTTGGTAAAAATGTGGCATAAAATGTTTATTTTCAAATGACCTTAACCGCTTGGCTGTTTGTTAAAATTGACATGATAAGCTTTTAAATTATCCTTTAAAAGTTTATTAGATAGGGTTTAAATAGTTTTAAAAAATGAGATACTGTAGATTTAACTAGAGAATGTGTAACAACTGTGACATTCATGTCATAAAAGTCTTCTATTTTTTTACATCGTAAAAATATAGTAACGTTACGAGAAAAAAAATATCCCAGACGCTTCTCTTTTGACATTTTGACAGTTTATTGTGACATGAAGTTGTCAGATTTTTTTACTATCACTCGTCAAAAAAAAATGTATTTTCATTTTATTACAGTGTCTATACACTTTGATTGATTTTTTTCTTTTTTTGTCAAATAATTTACGACGGCCAAGGGAAATCTTGGAAACCGACATTTATCTTTATATTTATTCATTTTTATATCACAAAGCGTAAATTTATTTTATCAGATGTATCAATACAAGGCCCTAAAACTTTGCGCTAGTACTATATTGATTGGTGAAGAGAGAAAAACATTTTTTTTTAAAGTATCACATTTATTGTAACAGAACCACTGATTACTAATCCAAGGTACTCAATAGTAACATAATAGTAGTTATGACCCGCTTCGGTGATCTCATGGTCTAAGGCGCTACTCTCGCAAAACACTAGATTGCTGGTGACGCGAATATCGTGGTTCGATCCTGGTCGGGTGTACCGGATGTGGATTCCATAAAATGGTTTCCCCACACTCTCCACGCAAATGTGGGTACACCTAATCTAAATTACACCTTCTTCATTCCTAACCCATCGGCGTAATTATTACACAAGCATAAAACGCGAATGGATAGTAAAACGCGATGCTAAAAAAATTAGTGATTACAAGATATAAATATTTAAGGATTGTTTGTTTATTCGCGCGTCTTACTACCTGTTCAGGTTATACGCATAGGTAATAATTACTTTGATCAGCTAATAAAGATGAGGAAGGAAACATTTTATAAGTAATGTACCCGCATTTGCATGGATGGAGAGTGAAATACCATTTAGGGAAAACCACCCTCAGTAGACCCGACTGGGATTTGAACCCTGAACTCCCCATCATCATCGGGTCAGTCTAACACGACAGTAACGTTTAGACCATTTGGCCATTTACGAAAGTGTTTAAGGCTTTAAAACGTCAATAATTCATAAGTCTAAATAGTTATACTTTTGCCATAATTTGATACAAATTTTGAACTTTAATAAATCATTACAAATTATCTTGTTGATCTAAACAAGGAAGTATAGGAAAACAATTAGATATAAACTATAACTTTTATAGTTTTAGGGACATTACTACCCCAAACCATTAATATGGTCGATATTCGTAGGTCAGCCAAAGTCCCCCCCCATTCAACCTGAATTGCTATTCGTATACCACGATAATGGTTGACTCCCGATATTAGATTCTAAATACAGCTCTAAGAGCCGTTGTTTCTTTTATTCATATATAGGGTAAAATTGGGTTCGTTCTTTTTAGGTATTTTGTGGTTTGGTGTATGGGGGACAAGGGAGTCAGCTTTTGTTTGACTTAGATATAAATTAGGGTGATTATAAAGCTGGCACAGCCAATAAAATGGTAGAAGATTCCTTGATTTTGCGTGATAACCAAAAGGGAATCATAATTTTTTTTCATCAATCACTACAATATGCTTCACTCCATTTTTATTTTTTCCCCAAGCTTTACTACCCGTTTGGATTATACGCCTATGTAGTATTTACATTCATGTGTTAAGGATTAGAGAAGTTTTTAATTTGTAGTAAGTGAACCTACATTTGCGTAGAGGGAGAATGGGAAACCATTTAGGAAAAAACCACCCTTAATAGACCCGACCTGGGTTCGAATACCGATCTCCCTGCTATCGACAATCCTGTTTATTGTGAGAATTACACCATAATCACCACGTGGCCATTGAAGTGATGTTTTACCCATCTTGATCCTGGTTTAACAAGTCTTATTTCTACCATACCCCGGTGTTAAATAACTTAAATCAACCTTAAGGTGGTTTGGTAGAGGACACGAGAAAAGGCCGATGTTTTTGTAGTTTTTATATCAAAGTCTTTTTTGGGTCAAAACAAATCAAATATCGCTCCAGTACAAACATAGAATTTAATTTTCATCATGCTGTAATATCAACAGTTGTTGAATATCTGTCATGAGCATAGCGGTATTATATGATAAACTTTTTAAATTAAGAGAAAAAGTTGTCTTTAAATTCCAGGACACCCTTGACAGATATAACAACTGTCAATATCACAGTGTGGAGAAAATTAAACTGTTTTTAGTGGAGAAATATTTTATTTATCTTGACCGAAAAAAAGTTTTGACACAAAAACTGCAAAAACCTTTTCTCACGTCCCCTACACTCCCACCTTGATTGAACGCGTTAATAAGTGCGTTAAGAAGTGTTTTAAGAATGATTTTTTGTTAAGGAATGTGAAGCTCATATAAAAAAACAAAATAAAGCACATACATAAAATGGACTCCGTTCGTAGAGTAATGTAGGTCAGACGATACAGCATATGATGTTTAATAGGCCGTTAGATCTGATATTACACATGTGTGAGCCAACAAACGTTAAGAAGTAGATGTGAGTATCGCGGCGCCAAAGTGACCCAGCCTCAAAGGGTGAGGGGGACAAAATAGTTTGGTGGTTTTTTTTGGTGAGATTGTAACATAGTATTTTATAGTTACTATTGGTTTATCACCACGTATCTTTACCAATTCCGTTCTTACGCTCAGGAACTAATCACGATATTATTTTAGGGATGAGTAAGGTTGAATTCAAAGGAATTGTAACCGCATTTCCGTGTAGGAAGAGTGGGAAACCATTTAGTAAAAACCCACACAAATACATCCAGCGCGAATTTGAGCCCTGAGCATCCCGTCACCTATAAACAGGATTATGAGCGTGACAGATGGACCATTTACCTACCGATGTGTTTTTTAGGCATTATAAAATATTGAATAGATTATAAATAAATACAGTTTTATATATAATAAAACCCGCTTCAGTGGCCGAATGGTCTAAGGCGTAACTCTCGTGTTAGACTGGCCTTCTAATGACAGGGAGATCGGGGGTTGATTCTCAGTCGTGTCTACTGGGGGTGGTTTTTCCTGAATTGCTTCCCACTTTTCTTCCACGCAAATGCTGGTAGGTTACCTCTAAAATGTTTCCTTCCTCGTCCCGACTCGATTAGACTAATTATGATCATATATGCGTATAACCTCAACAGGTTGTAAGGTAACAAGCAAAATTAAATATGTATAAAAAATATTTTTAAATTATTTCTATGAACTTATTTAAAATACAAACATTTAAACTTAAGTTCAGACATAGCTGAAACTTAAATCAAATTGGGATTGATTTGTAAACAAATTTAAACTACCTGTGGCGTCTTTAATATCTGATCCATTTCTGTCTTTATTATTATTATTATTATTATTATTATTACTATTATCTATACTTAATAAATATTGAAAGAGATTGTCTCATATATATATATATATATATATATATACAATAAAATACCATTTTTACTTTTAGTAAAATAACTATCGACAGTAACGATGTTCGGTCTTACACGGTAAGTATTTCTATGGAATTTCTATGGACTTTATGGATTTAATTAAATGTTTAAATGTCAAGCATTATGCAGAGAACGTCATTCCTTAATAAACCTACCACAATGTCCTACCCCTTAAGATTAGTTTACCCTCCAATGAATTCAAAACCACGCTAGCCCTGTAAGATCCAATATTCCAAAGTGCTTGAGAAAATTCTAACCAAGGAGACCAGCTTCTCATTTTCTTGGATGTAGGCCGGTTCCTCTCCACTCCTACTCTCTTTTCCCAACCATTAAACTTACCCTCTTTATAGCCCGGCCTGCTGAGACAGCTTATTAGCATGCGAGCGTAAAACGTGGATAAGAAACTCTCCAAGTTAGTTTTATGTATTCATTAAAAAAAAAAAAATTGCCTTGAAATGTTCTTATCAAAGATCCAGAGAGAAGAAAATAAAAAATATCTTGATTCCAGCCGTCATTGGGGTATTTCTGAGATATTACGTTGGTAATAAAACTAATATTATTGCGCGTCTGGGCTACATCACTCGTAGCCCAGTTTCGTGGAAAGATTAGCCAGTATTAATATATCCTTAACCAGGGGACGGCCGACTATACTAATCGTACATTCTTTCCACGTCCCGTTGAGGGTCTTTCCACGTCCCGATGGGGGTCATTCCACGTCCCGATGGGTTAAGATGACGGTGAGAGGGTGGGGGTGTATAAATTCTTAAACCTAACTTAAGGCTAACTAACCAAACACTGGTGACCGTGGGGGTAATTCACCTTTTGGGAAAGATACCCAAGGGACTAGCCAGGAATCGAACCTCGGAACCTCTAGTTTCGTAACCAGGTGCACTGACCACTACACCATGGGGCTGGTTATTTCGGTGTTGCTATAGACAAATTTAAGGGTACTGCTTTTTCCTTCAAAATTAACAAAATCAATATTAAACTTGTTTAAATATGTTAAATAAATGTTTATAATCCAATCTAAATTGTATTCAATTCCAACCCACTGCTCTAAGCTAATAAGTCGAACTAGAGCGGTAACAACAAGAGGACTATATTAATTTCAGCTATCGCTAGTCCTCAAGGACTCCACCAGGATCACTAGGTGACTTTTACTTAGAAAATTGTGGTATGGGGTCACTCACTCTTAAATAAATCGAATTCGGGTCTACTTCTGTCAGTTCCTCATCTGTTTTTGAAATTACGAACGCTATGAATAGAAATTATTTATAAAGATCACACAGTTATACGGGAAATAATTCATTGGTGGTCAGAGTCGTTTAATCTCACGGGTGTCATGGCGTGTGAATACCCCCCATCATTGTAATTATGGCACTGACCGTATGGGGGGAGGGGAGGTTTACATTACAGCACTGGACGAATCCTGGATAGCTGAATGGCAGAGAATTGGCGTGATAAGCCAAAGGTTCCGGGTTCGATTACCGTGTTCAGATGTTGTTTTTAAACTAATTTAAATTAACAGATTAAAATGGATATTTCATGTTATAATTTACTTGTAAACTGAACTAAAACCCAATTACAATAAGCTCGTTTGAAAAGGGCTTTTTTTATTTTTCTACTGAGTCTCATCATCGGTTCGGGTTATTCACATATGTATTAATTTCGCTGGTGAGTTAGGGGTGAGAAAGGTTGAAATTAGAGGAATTGTACACGTATTTGCGTGGAGGTAGAATAGGAAATCATTTGAGAAAAAAACATCTTTATTTGGGATATATATACCATCCTTGGTGGCGTAGTTAGCTAACCCACTAGTTTCGTTTTGAGCTAGACTGCCGATGACGGAGAGATCGAGGCTCGAATCTCGCTCGAGTTAACTATGGTAGTTTTTCCTAAATAGTTTTCCAGTCTCCCTCCACGTAAATGCTGTTTCACTTCCTCTAGATTAAACCTACTCAAATCCTAAACTATTAGCGTAATTAGTACTTAAGTGTATAACCCGAACGGGTAGTAAGACGCGGTGGTCAATTTTAAAAAAGTTGGAATATATCCAACTTGGATATTAACCCCAATATTCCTGTCGTCGGTATTCCAGTCTATTGGGAGAGTGACTCCTTAGACCATGCGGCCATCAAAGTAGGTCTCTACTGAATAAATTAAAATGTCTTCAAAAATCTCAGAATTGATTTTTATCTCTACCGTTCCCTATAAGAGGCATTAAAGTAGCCTACTTAATTTGAATAGATTAAGATCTAACGGTAACAATGGTTATGATGATATTATCCACTAATAGGTTTGAAAGTGTTTATTTTTGTATGTGCTACCTTCACATGATACCTACCTCTATGCCGACAAATGAACCAACACAATGAATCATCAATCTTAATCACTGGTCTGAGACACAATGAATTTCAAGCCTGGGGGGGCGAAAAAATGATTGATGAATGCTATAAGGCTTCACTTTTGAAAATAATATTTAAGTGTATCACAACGAAAATACATTATTATTTTTTACAATGCTTTGATGTTATTATTATTATTAGTAGTATCGCGTCTTACTACCCGTTCGGGTTATACGCACTTACGCTAATGTGTAATGGTAGGGTGATTGTGAGATGAAAATAGAGGACCTAACAGTTTAACGTGGGATCCGAACCACGATGGAGGCCTGGCATTCCTCACATTCACAAGATGTGATTAATACACGTCTTGTTCAGAGGTGAAGGAAGGGTTTGGCAATCAGATAAATCTGTGCCGGGACCGAGGATCGAACCCCGAACCCTCAGCACAGAAGTCTGACACCTTACCTCTAGAACAACAGGTTCCCCGCTTTGATGTTAAAAAGGTTAAGAAAGCATATTATAGATTTTAAAAACCTCCCTAATAAATATTATTGTACAAAATAATTTCCTCTTTCAAAACTGTAAGCCTATCTTTATTTTAATTGTAAATTTTTTTTAGACTTTAATTAGTTAATAACTTTTTAGACTAATATTTATGAGTGATAATCAACTTATTTTACATTCACAAGTTTAGTCTATACTCATGAGTGAAGGATGATAAAAAGCACAGATTTAGAGAAAGTGTACCCGCATTTGTGGGAAAGCCAAGGGAGAAACCATCCAGAATAAACTATTCTCGATACACCCGGCTGGGATTAAAGCCCCACGCCCCTTACCCTCCTATATTCGTAAAATAAGACTATATACGAGCCTGACATCTAACCCACGCGCTCAGCATTGTGGGCTTATCTCATATAAGAAACCGGTAAAAGAGGGCTATTCTTTCAATCAAACGCAGCAGCGAATTATGATAAGAAAATCAGTGGTCACGCAGACAAATGTCAGTCTCGTCTATATTGGTTTGCTGTTGATAAACAGGTCAAGATTCAAATCTCGGTACGGTATACGGGGGGCTTTTTCCCCTCCTTAATCACTGTCCTCTCTCTCTCCACGTGAATTCGTGGAATATCTACGCTCGGTTATATCTTCGTTATCTCCAACCCATTAGCGTAATTAGAATGATCCTAACAGACTTCAATGGATACATTGTGTAAGGCGTTACTCTCGTATGAGACTAGATTGACAGGTAGATCGGGGTTTTAATCCCGATCGGGTGTGTTAAGGTTTTATTTCTAAATTGTTTTTTCCCCTCTCCCTCATTCAAATACGGGTACACTTCCTCTATGTTAAACCTTGCTCCTCTTTAACACATTAACTTAATTAGTGCATATGCGTATCGCCCGAAAAGGTAGTAAGATATAATGCTAAAAAAAAAAGCTTGTATGTAGCTTGTAGGGGAGGTGAGAAGAGAGGGGAGGGGAAAGAATTAGAGGACGAACTCCTTCTTCTCCCCCTCACCCCCTGTGTGTCCTGACCAGAACTCGAACCCTTTCCTCCCTGAAGAGATCTCATCACTTGAGTAGCGAGCGGTAGCTTCTTCTTTACTCGGACCCGCCTCGGTGGCGTAGTTGGGCTAACGCGCTAGTCGTGTTGAGCTCGACCGCCGAGGACGGGGAGATCGAGGTTCGAATCTCGGTCGGGTGAACTGGGG
>CABFWB010004351.1:0-28608 GCA_902151455.1 Timema bartmani
GGAGCTGTGTTCACTACTCTTCCAACTGATACAATATGGGAGCTGTGTTCACTACTCTTCCAACTGGTACAGTATGGGAGTTGTGTTCACTACTCTTCCAACTGGTACAGTATGGGAGCTGTGTTCAATAGGAAAACCATCCTTAGTCAACCCGGCAGGGATTCAAACTAAATAACAAACTGAGTTTTCATTTGAGAACCAGTAATGCAAACTATTACAACAACTCCACACGTATATTATTAGGGTTTTAGTTCTGGTAGATATTTCATTAACATTGATCAAAAGGTCTATATAAAAACGAGGCCTCACACTAACACCATAATTAAATGGATAAACAGAAAAGATTCTTGGCTTTGGAATAAAATGTTTCGGCAGATCATTGGTGCACTTGTGGTTCATGTAGCTGTCTAATTTTAGTATTCAAATTTGATTTATTAGAATAGATTATAGAGTATAGTTTACACGATACAGGACATTGATTATCAATATCCAACAACCCGCTTTGGTGGCTACATGGTCTAACGGGCTACTCTCGCCAGTAGACAAGACTGCCGATGACGAGGTTCGAATATAGGTAGGATGTACTGAGGGTGGTTTTCCACTCTCCATCCACGCTAATGTGGGTACACCTCTAAATATAGCCTGCCCAATTCTTAAAATTATTCGCGTAATTAGTACATTCGCGCCTAACCCGGACGGTTAGTAAGACGCGGAGCAAAAATAAATATATAGATATATCCAACAGCCCACCACAAGTATCGATCCATTTTACCTAATTATTTTCGTGTGGTCACAAGAAAAAAAGATGGGTGGACATGTCGTGCGGTTGTACTAATATTTGTGCAGGTGAGGCGTGGCCATGTGAGACACGCTAGTCTCGCGTGTATTCTGGTCACGGCACGCTAGGAAGGCGAAGAGAGAGGACCAGATATGGGGGGGCGGGTTGGTCGTCACGCAGTTTCCGGTCCTGTGCGCACCTCTCTTAACTCACCGGGAGGGCGACACCCTTGTCATGGTTACTCCCGCTGTCTACAACTGGTTGATGATCGCTACCCGGACCGCTCGCAACTAATCGAATCGAAGCAAAATATTTACTCGCGGAGAATATTTACTTCGATTCGGCCAGCGTCGCCGGTTGGTCATCGGTAATTTCCAGGCAAGTTCGAGGACAATCGGCAGATCAAGGCTGTGAAATGTTGTGGATTCACACGTTCGCCGAAAGACTAGCGCAGAACAGAAACTTGGTCGCGTGACAAGCTCTAAGCCAATCACAAGATTTCCGCTTAATTGGCGTGAGCGGTTCTGTTAAAGTTAAACTATTCTCTACTTCGTCCGCTCTGCCAGAGATGTTCGGCACAGGAAAACCAATCAAATCTCATAACCAACCATCTCAAATCAATGCGCATGCGAATTTGACAACGCATGCGATCTACAGCTAAAAGCTAGCAAACGGCTTCGTTGGCTGTTGTGAGGAGATTTGAAATAACCCGTTAATATATAAAGCGTGTCGGTATTGGATTGTGCCACGATACAGCGTTATAAGTTGAAAACATCCATCGAGGGAATTATCTAAAATATGTGTTTATCCATTAGAAAATAAAATATGTTGATAATCAGCTGTTTTAAGTTAGCGTTGCAATGCATCATGGGTCAACATACAGCGAGTGAATTGCTGCGCCACTCAAGCAGATCCTGACCTAACTTAACATAGCTTTCCATTCTAAAACAATTAAAAGTTAACTGAAATTCGCTCACTTCATGAAATGGAAGAACAATAACATCTACACAAGTTACTAAGATCATATTTTAATATATTTTTTTATTACCGCGTCTTACTACCCGTTTGGGTTATACGCTTATGTACTAACTACGCTAATGGTTTTAGGGATTATGAAGATTATATTTATAGGAAGTGTACCCAAATTTGCGTAGAAGGAGAGCGGAAAACCATTTTGGAAAAACCACTAATTTCACCCGGCCGAGATTCGAACCTCCATCTCCCAGTCATTGTATGTCTATTGTAGCAGCGCGTTAGCGTTTTCGGCCATCGAAACAGGTTTTAATGTATTCATACGTCAAGTAATATGATCTGCAGCCATCACATACTATCAATACCTATAAAATATTAATACGAAAGTAAAATGTTGGCAATTTTGACAACAAAAACATGTATGTATGTTTAAAACTGTTCTTCCTGCCAAAATCAGGGTATATAGCACATAAATGACTACTGAGTTAAGGCAACCTGGTTTGATTTACGACTGTAAGAACGAAACATTTATCATTAGAAAAAATTGAGGTTTCTCTTTTCACAGTATGTGAACAGCGTGTGATGGCTGTTTTAGACCTAATTTATCCAACAGCAGCGGCCGCTCGGTCGGTCGGTATATCTCGCTTGCGGGCTCACACCATCGAGTTTAAAAAAAATCTTATATATTCAATTATACGTGAAATTCTTCTTATGAAATACAACCTTTTCTAATATAAATATCTCGTAAGCTGTCTGCTTTAGCACCACGTGATGAAAATTTGTACCCCACCGGTATTCGAACCAATTTTCTCCGCGCAGATTGGGTATTGTTGAAGTAAGTTACCCCTAATACTCTGACCGTGACATGAGGGGGGGAGGGGAGACTTTTTTTTTCCGTCCGAAGATTTTTGTGTTGGAAACGTTTCGCTGTCGCGTTATGGCCGTAGTAAGCGTCTGGTACTGTTGATCATGTGAAGACCAAATCTGACGTATGACTGATACGACACGCCACACACAAGTAGACTATGTGGTGCGGAGGGGAAGGGGCCCGAAATACAGAAACACACCCTCCCTGTCTTTTTTTTACAAGCACTTAAGATGGGGTGCTAGTGAGCGTGAGCTTAGGGAAGTATTTTTGAAGTTTTTATAACATAAATATTTGTTGGCCAAAATAAATCAAATTTTCTTCTATAGACCCATAGACCTTAGTTTTATGCACATGCTAATGTCAACAGTTCTTGAATATCTGCCAAGGGTGTTCTGAAATTTAATGACAACTTTTCTTCTTCATTTAAAAAGTTTGTCACCAAATGCCACTGTGCTCATGACAGATATTCAACAACTGTTGAGATTAGCATGTGCAGAAAACTAAGCTCTATGAGTCTATAGAAGAAAAATTTCATTTATTTTGGCCAAAAAATGTTTATGATATAAAAACTGCAAAATTAATGCACTAAACTCGCGCTCACTAGCACCTCACCTTAAGCCGAGTAGCTTTGTCGTGGCAGTGTAAGCGGACTGGTTCTCCCCCAGGGTAGGTTCATCAACACACTCTGTTAAGAGCGGATTTCTTTGAAACGTTAGTGCAAGAACATTTTAATATCTGTTCTGTTGTTTTTTGTCTGAGTTTGTGTCTTCGAAAGTATCAATGTCGGTGTGAGGCAAGTTTGAACCCAGACAATCACAAGCCCATCCAGCTTGGGATTGGTGGTAACTGACAGCTAGGAAAAGTTAACAAATATACGCTCATCTATCCATTCGCAAACCGACATACCAAGTGCCTCATTTTGATGCTTTCTTTTCCACTATCATAACCTAACCTAACCTAACCTCACCTCACCCAACTTAACTTAACCTAACTAACCTGACCTCAACCCTAGAATTTGACATTATCAAAGTCCGGGTGGATGTCAATATTAGTCTGATAAAGTTCAAAAAACATTATTCAATCACCTCTCACTTAACATTATTCCGGCTTAGTGGCCTAATTGTGATAATTTATGAACCGACTGATTAAATCACCACCGACTTAAAAACCAACCTAAATCTAGTACAGAAACAACATCAGCCCCGCCGGCCTCGGTGGCGTAGTTGGCTAACGCGCTAGTCGTGTTGAGCCAGACCACCGAGGACGGGGAGATCGAGGTTCGAATCTCGGTCGGGTGAACTGGGGGTGGTTTTTCCTAAATGGTTTTCCACTCTCCCTCCACGCAAATGCTGGTTCACTTCCTCTAAATTCAACCTTTCCAATTCCTAACCCATTAGTGTAATTAGTACTTAAGCGTATAACCCGAACGGGTAGTAAGACGTGGTGCTAAATAAAAATAAAAAAAACCATCAAGCCCGCCGGCCATAAGTTCATTACCGAGAAAAGGAAACCTAACATTTCACCAATGATATATTTTTCGGTCATGCCGGGAATCTAACCAGGAATCCAGCTCAATAAAAAGACATGCTACCGACTTAACTAACGTGTCTAAGTTTTTATTAAGATTATTTGTGGTCGTAGCACCTTAACTCAGTCGGTAGCGTGTCTGTCTGCTGAGCTAAAGGTCCCGGGTTCGATTCCCGGGATGGCCGAAACCTGTATCATTGGTTAAACGTGGGTTTACTCTTCACTGTGATGAATTAACGGGCGGGGACTGGATGCTGTGCCTGTCCTAGTCTTAAGTTAGATTATAAGGTATATGAAGTTACGACAGGCCTAGCAAGCCGGTAGTGAAATATATATGGCTTGAATTAAAAACTTATCCAAACCATGTGCTAAAAACAGTAATGGATGTAAAAGTAAAAAATGTATGGTTGGAGACCGGGGCTGGGGGGCGAATGCCCTACTTGCTCGCCCTCCCCCTACCTTGAGTATGCCCCTGTAAATACGTATTTTTTAATAAGTGCCGTATTGTCATTTAAATATATGATAAGCTTTTGTGCTTTGTTAAAAAATTTAATACATAGGCCTATTGATTTATACACAAGTATCTTAGGTGTCACATTTAAAATAATTTTGGGTCAAAATATTCATTAAAATATAACATACTTTGGAAGCGTATGTTTGCAAACGGTGATAGTGGTATAATTTCACAGTTTATGGTTAGAATAGTTAACTTCCGAGTTGATGTATTTTTACTTTAACACTCGTTAAAGCACAATATTTATTATTGTATAAAAAAATTGCTAGAGCCATTTTGAATATTTAACTTTATATTAAGAGATTGTAGAAAGTTAGGCATCTAAAATATTTTAAAAGTTAGGCTATATAAAATATTAGAAGTATACACAACTAAATAAAAACTATTCAAAAGTAAGTCAGAATGTAACGCCGTCACAATAGAACTGCGCACCTAATGATATGTGGATGAATTACTTATTAAAAAACTCATTTGGTTAGCAAATTATGTAAACAAGACGTGTGTATCTCTAGTTGCGTTCCTTTTAATTTTTACATTGGAGATTTCGAATTCCTGCAGTATATACACGAACCAGGGGCCTATCCAGATCATTTTCATAGGGGGAGTCACAATTATAAATAACATAAATACTTAAAATTTTAGATTTCTGTTTGAAGCCATTAATAGTTTCACATTCATATTTGATTTTATGTATGTTTAAAACCGTGGTCCTACTCGGCTCCTCTACAATTTTTTAAAATCTGATAGTTTCTA
This sequence comes from Timema bartmani, assembly GCA_902151455.1. Lineage (NCBI taxonomy): Eukaryota > Metazoa > Arthropoda > Insecta > Phasmatodea > Timematidae > Timema > Timema bartmani. Next base: position 5,413 of record CABFWB010004351.1, read on the forward strand.
GAAACCATTTGGAGTGAACCTACTTCAGCAATTTTTTGAAAAATATATAATTCTAGGAGCTATGAGTTGTATTCGCCTTGATTTTAAAAAACATTAGATTGGTTTGTAAGCCATTTAAAGTGTTCCTCACCTAGACATTTTTTAAATTTGTATGCCCCTCAAAGCTATCTAGAGTGATCCTCACCTTAATTTTTTTACTATAGTTAAGATGCATCTAGAAGATAATCTTCGAAGTGGTCTTAACACCGACATAATTTTGAAAACTGAATTATTTCAGAAACTAGCCTTTTGGGATTGTCCTCCCCTAAACATTTTTGAAATTTGGATGACATTAGAAGCTATTTAGAGCTTTTCTCCCCTGACTTTTTCTGTCAGTTAGATGCCTCTAGTCTAGTAGTTCTTTGAAGCGGTCTTCTCCGGCACATTTTTTTAATAATATAATGGTTCTAGAAGTAATTTGGAGTTTTATTTAAGGCCATCTTTCAGCTTCATATTCGATAATATAAAGGGATTTGAAATATATCTTGGGGGGGATTTATTCCAGGGGGGCAAAGTCCCCCATAGTTCCACCGCTCCTGCTATTCACACCCACACATTATCTATATTCGGTATCCGTGGACGAACTGCTCTCAGGTGATTATTAGTCCTCTTTGAGGTGTGGTAGTTTACCGACTCACTGCGGAACAATGTTCGTTACTCGCTATGTACGACAAAATTATTCGTACATGAACACGAATATTTTTTCCACACTTGCGTGAGTCATATCGAAAATTGAATAAACGGGGACTAATAACGGACGTGTGAACCCGGCTTGAGAGGTGCCTGCGTGTAAAAAGAAAAGAAAAATGTATAATTTATCTGTGTCACATTTTCTTTTTAAAATTTGAACTTTCATTTTGTGTTTTCTATTAATTTTATAACTTTCACAGGGGGGATCAACTGACCCTTTGAAACACTACCTCCCCCCGCACCCCTGAATTCGCGCCTGGCACGAACCCTACTTTTAGTATGTCATACTTAGGTTCACTTTTTAACGATGGAAACAATTAATTAGATCGAAATCTTGTATTGTTTTAGGAGTTTGACCTTGAACAGAAGATTGATCTTGAGATCAAGATGAGAGAAGGCACTACCAAGTTATTGGCCGCTTGTAGGCACCAGACTCAGACCTTAGAGGCGGCCAAGAACCTGGTCACCTCCAATGAGCGCATGTCCGCCTACATGGCTGAGCTGCAGAGGCGTAAGAAGGAACCTAGCCGGGGACTGGGGTATGTAACATCCTGTATCTAAGGCTAACATTGCTCTACAATATTACAAGCAGTCATGCAAGGGACTGGGAACATTACACTACAGTATTACAAGGAGTCATGCAGGAGACTGGGTTATGTATCACCTGTATCTATAGCTAACGTTACTCTACAATATTACAAGGAGTCATACAGGGGACTGGGGCATGTAACACACTATTTATAACTAACATTACTATACAATATTACAAGGAGTCATGCAGAAGACTGGGTTATGTATCACCTGTATCTATAGCTAACGTTACTCTACAATATTACAAGGAGTCATGCAGGAGATTGAGGTATGTAACACTCTGTATATAATGATAACATTACTCTACAATATTACAAGGAACCATACAAGGGACCAAGGTTGTATCAAAAGTTGTCATTTTAGTACTTTATTTCTACAGCTCATTTGCTTGGTTTTATAAGTGTCTTAGTGTTGATTAAATCCTGTATAGCCTAATTTGAAACACTGTCAAACATATTTCCCCCTCTTATCCACATCTTCTTTGCTTCAAAAGTCAGAAAAAAATCTTAACTTTTATTTCTTATGATTCAGTTTTTAATAAATTATCTCTAGTAATCAAAAATTTAAAATTCCAGCTTCGAGGTACACATGCTTGTACACAGGAGCTACTAATTTTAAATTTTTATCCTTTTGCTTGCGGTAGATATCTAGCAATGCTCATGGCAGACAAACAAACTCTCCATTTTATTAATATAGATTTAATCATGATTTTATTTGATCATCGCGTCTTACTATCGTTTGGGTTATACGCTTATGTACTAATTACGTTAATGGTTTTAGGGATTAGGAAAGTTACATTAATAGTTAGTGTACCCGAATTTGCGTGGAGGGAGAGTAGAAAATCACTTTGGAGAAACTATCCTCAGTACACCTGACCCAGATGCGAACCTTGATTTCCCAGTCATCGGCAGTCTAGCCCACTGCAAGAGTAGCGCGTTAGACCATGTGGCCACCGAAGAGAGTCAGAAAATCAATGTTGTACGGTACTATAAAGATGACATTATAATTTTGTTGTATTCCCTCTAGGGCTAGTGTTGTTTCTGTGGCGTTGTCTGAGTTACACCATTTTTTAATATCTGATTTGAAGGGGTTTGGTTTCATCTAAGAACAATTCTCGGGATACATCTCTCACGGCACGAGATGGTAGGGTTATACCACAAGGCCGTGCTAGGGGGGTGTTTCCCTATTCCCCACTCCCCAGTTAGAATAGTTATTCTTTATGTATTTTTATATTTCTACTCCACGCGTGGGATTGTATCATCTACCCTCCCAACATTCTCTCCTTCACTTCATAATGATTATTTGGGCACAACCCTGCAAAATCACATTGTTACAGGTGAAAATCCTTCAACCTATTTTCGTTCTGTCTTTATATATATATAATGTTAAAAGATTAATTTTCAGCCCAAACTATTTGAAAATTTAATTTTGCATGAATCAAAGTTAATACAGTAAACATAATACTGGTTAGAGGTGAATTGATTTATTTTATTTATCAAGTCAAAGTTATTATTAAAGTTAATTTCTAAACAACATGTTACAAATAAGTTTTTTAATTCTTTATTCTTCCTTTATCTCTATTATTTTATAGTTTAAAAATAATTTTATATCAATGATCATTTATATTGTGTTTTGAAAGGAGACCGGGGTAAAACTCCCTGTTCGTGACTTATTTTTCAAAACAACTTCATCAACTTGTCAAATTCAATCTGAATAGAATGTAATACAAATAATGTACTTTTTCTTGTAACATATTTTTGCAATATCTTTTAAAGGTGGAAGCTAATTTAGGTAACGAAAAGGAGCTTACAGTCGTATCTGGAAACTTTCTTCAATTATATTAAATAATAGTTGAATGACACCTTGATATGGGAATCAAACCCAGCACCTTTAGCTTAGCGCAGCCATGTTCTACCACTGAGCTATCCCCAAACATCCTGAATATTTGAATTGGCACCGTAAGTTCCGGGTTTTAATTCTCGTGTCCAGGTGTAATTAAAAAATCACATTTAATTTAATACTTTTTTCACTGAACAAAACTTGAAATCTGCATATGTTTGAATTTGACAGCTATAGCACCCAGCCCTGCACGGCACGTGTCTCCCTGTCGGACCTGCGCATGCCACTCATGTGGAGAGACACGGACCACTTCAAGAACAAGGGGGACTACCGAAGGTTCGCTGTATTCTGCCTTGCCAGGATTGGCACAGAGATCTACGACACGGCGCTACTGTGCCCCGTCGACAGGGCCCTCACCGACATCACTTTCCCCGACGTTCTGCTCTTGTAAGTCAGCCCTATAGCTAGTAATACTGCACAAGGCCTTCACTGACATCACTTTCCCTGACGTTCATGCTCTTGTAAGTCAGCCCTATAGCTAGTAATCCTGCTTATGGCCCTCACCGACATCACTTTCCCCGACGTCCTGCTCTTGTAAGTCAGCCCTAAAGTTAGTAATCCTTCACAAGGCCCTCACTGGCATCACTATGTTTATTTCTGTGTGAGCTCTAAAGGATAAACAGTTTAAAATTAATTTAACTGTTCATATAAATAGAATGTATAAAATATAATTATTCAAATTACAATTGATAAAGGATAACAAAATAAAAAGATGAAGGTCAAGTTGAAATCCTTTTACAAGGCTTCTCAAAGTGTGATAATAATCTTAATGTCTTGAAGGTTTTGGGAAGTTAAGTTAATCTGGTTCAAGTAGGCTATAGGTTGTGTGTATAATATGGGTTTATTTTATTGAGATTATTTTAATCTAGGGCAGTAACAGTGTGCACATTTTGTGGCTGTTTAAGTTAATTTTAATGTTTTCGATAAAGTTAATCTCTAAGTTATGTTCCAATACATCTTCTGTTTATAATGTTGCATTCATTCACCAAACAGAACAAATAAAATTAGGTTTGAATCTGAAGATGTGACCTGTTAAGTTATTGTGTATTGTTTCAGTAACCAGATCCCTGCAGACTTTGAGTTCCGTCTTGAGGTATATAGTCATATTCTGCAGGATGACCTTAGCATCGCGAGCACCCCACGCAAAATTAAGAAGACCATCCATTCTTCCATAAGCCGTACAGTTGGAAAAAAGCTGGCCGCCTCTCTACGGGATGAGCTCAACTCGGGGAAAATGTGAGTCTCGGTTAAAGTTTCATTATTTTTGTAGCCTAAATAATTATTGGCCAAAAAGGTAATGGCTCTCTTTTGAAGACAATATAATTACCGCCCACTCCCATGACCATTACCTCTTTGTCCAATGGCAGTAATGTAAAATGTGAACTATTTTCTTTTAGTTGTAAAATCCATATTATGTTCAGTCCTTTTATATATTTCTATCCATCTTTACTGTACGTTTTTCCAAATATAATACAATTACCTCATAAAGTGAAAAGAGGTTTTTCTTGTACCGATATACTATTTAACACCTAACAATTACTGTGTTTGATTGTAGTGGACCACATTTTGAGTTGATGGCAATGGCTCGACTGACTCTTGCAGATGTTCATGACAGTATCCACACTCATGACATGAAGTTGGAAAATGTGGGTAAGTACACAGAGTTGAGACCCCGGTGAGAACCGTTTTGCAAAACAGGTCCTAAATACAAAAAAGAACATAATTAAACCAAAATAATTATTTCACAGTCAAATCAACAATAACCTCTGTCTCACTATTGAAATTAATTGAAATTAGATTTAATCACAATATTTTATTGTATTTATTGAGTCGGAGGGTGGCTGTAGAATCAATAATAGCTCATGATTGGTAACCAATGATTTCCACACGTCCATCACAGACTTTACCTTAAAATATGAGTGAAGAATGACCATCATGGGATGAATACTGGATAGCTTAGTGAGAGAGTATTGGCGCAGCAAGTCAAAGGTCCAGGGTTTGATTCCCATATCCAGATGTCATTCTTCAACTAATTTAAATTAAGATTTTTGAAAAACATTTGGATTGCTTAGTAAGGAACGTTTAAGAATATTTAGAAAAATAAAATTCTATTTTTTAGTGAAGTTGGACAAGTTGTATTAGATTGATGTGAAAGAAACATAAATATGTAATATAAATATAATATATATGCACAATATTTAAAAGATATTTGTAATATTAATTACAAGTTATGTTACAATTTAATTAAGAATATATTGATTTTATAACAACCATATAAAAAATTAGGTACATTTTAAAATAATAGACATTTGAGTCATAATTTGATTTTACAACCTAGTTTTAAGTGTAATTATGACTCTAATGTCTATTATTTTAAAATGTACCTAATTTTTTAGATGGTTGCTATAACTTCAATATATTCTTAATTAAATTGTAACATAACTTGTAATTAATATTACCAAATCTTCTACAAATATCTTTTAAATATTGTGCATATTTATATTACATATTTATGTTTCTCTCACGTCAATCTAATACAACTTGTTCAACTTAAATTCACTTAAAATTGAATTTTATTTTTCTAAATAATTTAAATTAAGTTAATTGTGGTCTCTCCCATACAGACATTACCATAATTACAATATTTACACCTTGTATGTTGATATTCGTTAAAATACTTGTGTACTTCCTTTCAATTTAAACCCTTACTCCCGTCCCTAAACCCTTTTCTCTCCACAAAATGTTAATTTAAATTATGTCATTTAAGCCTTTATAGAATTGGGTCGAATCCACTTTATTTTTTTTACAATATATATGAATCTTAATTTTGCCTACAAATAATAAATTCAAATAGAAATCTTGTAAAAAATAATGAACACAAGATCAAATATAAATTTAATTGAGATAATAAAAAATAGAAATAATCATTGAATGCTATTTTTTTTTTTTTTTGTAAAAAATGTGTTTATTATAATATTCTTACATTAAATTGTGTGTGTTTAGTTGCTTGTCTTGGGTCTGGTTGTTATGTTTGTCCTATAATTATGTTTCAGAATTAAAGCTTTAAAACAAATTCCAATTTAACCCTTTGAGTGCCAACGTCGCTCAGGGCGATGCACGAAATATCTGCTAAACTTGCCAGCGTCGCTCACAGCGATCTCTAGTTTTCGAGCTCTTAGTTCAGTATTAAGTCAACAGATAGAGTAGATTTTATTTCCATTGCATTCTCGTATGTTCAAGCTACTTTTATTTGTCTTTGCGATATATCGAACCTGAAAATTATTTTATAACTTTTTACTTTATGAGTTTTATCTTTGGCCTTGTTTGTAAACATGGCTACTAAGAGGAAAGCTGTGATTCAAGACACAGAAATACTTGCAATATTTATTGACAGCTCAGCCCAGAGTGATCAATTTGTTTGTCATTCTGAAAGCACTGATTCTGAATTTGTAAATAATGAAACTGAACAGGAATTTTATTCTAATGAAATTGAAAGATCGGATCAAGTAGGAGTGGCAGCTGACATTGATGACACGAGTGTGAATACTAGTTATTCCTAAAGGGATGAAATAAATTTTGAAGATCAGGATAATCCACCCCAACCTCTTCATATTTATGTAAAAGTACCAGGTTTGAAGTCCTCTCACCGTCCCCTTCTGATTCCAACCCAATTATTTATTCTAGACTTTATTTTACTATAACCCTGCTAAAGTTGATGGTCACTGAAACAGCTGCTATGCATAACCCAATTTTAGCGTAAAATCTAAAGTTAGTTTTTTTTGTAAACTTTGTTATTTACTCAGTTTTTTATGTTCTTTTCAGTGATTTATTCTATTTCAAGCTATTTAAATTTTCAATGCTTAAAAATTAATGTTAAATAAAACAGTAAAAAATTTTTTTTTAAAATCTTGGCTAGTGATTTTTTAATTATATTTAAAAATTAAAAAAGTATATGTATAATTATATCATCGGATTGGCAAGCATGTTAGCTAGTTTATGTAAAAATTTGAGTGCAAGAAGTTCATAGACTAATGAGTTATTAAAATTTAAACAAACTCCTGCATTTTTCAGGCACTTAGCTTGGCACTTTTAGCACATTTTTTTGTAATTTCTCTTGGCACTCAAAGGGTTAAAATTTGATTTTTTTTAAAAATCTCATCCGAAATTTCCCCGACTCTCCTTAATGATTCAAGAGTTAGAGAATCCCGTCCATAATCTTTTACTAGCAAGATGAGTTTTTAATAACTCCCAGTTTGTTATTAAATTGCACAGTGGAGTAAAAGTTTGCTCATGAATGTTTGTAATATTTGCTCAGACAACAAGAGCCACCAGCTCCCTTTGTTTGGTCATTTCTGCTGCCGGTTGGCGGCGCAGCCAGACTGTGTATCCCAGGAGGTGTGCGCCGGCACCGTGGAGTGTCAGGGACAATGGTATTGGGGACAGCTGCAGGCGTTCAGACTTGACCTGTGGATGGCGCGGGACCATTGGGAAGCAGGGCAGGACCCGCTAAGATCTATCACCATCGACAGGGTAAATAAACATTTGTCTTCTTGAATAGGACAAGTCAACCATTTAATGTCAGATTTGACTTTGAATATTATCATTCCTTTTCTCCTGTAATGTATCTAGCAAAAAAATATTGAAAGCTATACCCGAAAAATTAAAGGAATTCAATCATTAGAGAAATATGAAATATTTTGCAAAATACAACATAGCTCCTTTCATGGATTAATTAATTTAGATTTTCTAGAAATATGATTACTCGTGGTTTATTAATATTGGTATCTTTATGTTACATAAATGTAATCCGACACCTTAGCTCAGTCTATAGTGTGTGTGTCTACCGTTCTAACGGTCCCAGCATGGACAAAAAATTTACCATTGCTGAAATGTGGGTTTACCCTTTCACAGAGCTAAATTAATGGCCGGAGACTGGATGCTGTGCCTGTCCTAGAAAGCCAGTAGTGGAAAATATATTGATTGAATAGAAAAAACTGACCCAAGCCACAGGCTGGAAACAGTATAATTGATGTAAAAAAAATATCTAATATTGTGGTTTAAATAAGACTACAATCTACTATGCAAACATAACTACACATACCTTCATGATATACTAATTGCCACAGGCACTCTGAAGATTGTGTTGAGCCTTGAAAATGTAATCAAATGCAAAGTAAAATATTAACTTTAGGTTTCTTCATGGATTTAAATTAGGAGGCTAGCCAGCACACTTATCTAAGTGATGCTGGAATTTATTTTACTTTACATCCATTACTGTTTCCAACCTATGGCCTGGGTCAGTTTTTTTATTAAAGTCTTATATTTTTCCACTACCGGCTGGCTAGGCCTGTCTTGGCTTCATATCCTTTATAATCTATCTTAAGACCAGGACAAGAACATCATCCAGCCCGCGGCAGTAAATTTATCAATGTGAAAGGGTAAATCCATATTCTCATCAATGATAAATTTTCGGCCATGCCGGGAATCGAACACAGGCCCCTGACTAATCTTAGTAGGCAGATATGCTACTGACTGAGCTAAGGTGTCAGACTGGAGTTTGTTAAGATAAAACCCTAATAAACAAACACTTCTTATGAACTAGTTTTCACTGCCACAGTCAGTCATTTCTTTTAAGTTCAGAGTAAAATTTTATACTCTTAAGACTGAAGAATCTGCCTGTGGCAGTGAAAGTTAGTTTTTAATTTGTTTTTGTGTTTATTAGGTTTTCATCCCGACATTTTGTTCAAAGATCACTTGGTGTGTTGGCTACCCTCTTTATGTGAAACCATGATGAAGCTCGGTACTCTATTTTGAATAGTCTTACATCAGATTTAATATTTTTGAATTACCATATTTGTGGTATAATATAAATATTATTTAAATAAATTCTCGTTTCGACTCATTAAATCATTACTCATTTTAATTCACCTCCATTAACTTTATTATAGACTTATTCCAACAAGCACATAAGCTTAGATAAACTTTTATATCAAAGGCGAAGCTTAGGGGATGAATGATTATGATTACAGACATGAGTCATATTTCGATTATAATAAAATAAATTGAAAAATGAAACACATTGGCCTGCTAAGCCAAAGGTCCCAGGTTTGATACCCTTGTCCAGGTGTCATTTTTCAATTTATTTGATTATATGCTTGTGCTAAAATTATTAACATTAAACATAGTTTTATTTCTTCTTTACTAAGTAAGCTAACATGTTACTCGCTTTGGTGGCCGCTTGGTCTAACGTGCGACTCTAATGTTAGACTAGACTGCAGAAGACTGAGATCGGGACTCTATTCCAGTCGGGTGCACTAAGGGTGGGTTTTACTAAATGGCTTTCCACTCTCCCTCTACACAAATGCAGATGCATTTCCTTTGCATCAAAACCTTCCTAATCCCTAACCCATTAATGTAATTAGTTCATAGGTGTATAACCTGAACTGGTAGTAAGACGCAGTGCTGAAATAAAAATAAAATAAAAATAAAATAAAAATGCAGTTATGTATTATCATTATTATTATTTAGCACCGCGTCTTACTACCCGTTCGGGTTATACGCTTAAGTACTAATTAAACTAACGGATTAGGAATTGGAAAGGTTGAATTTAGAGGAAGTAAACCCGCATTTGCGTGAAGGGAGAGTGGAAAACCATTTAGGATAAACCACACCCAGCTCACCCGACCGAGATTCGAACCTCGATCTCCCCGTCCTTGGTGGTTTAGCTCAACACGACTGGCGCGTTAGCCAACTACGCCACCGAGGCAGGTTGCAGTTATTTAAAGTATCAACAATTAAGTTACAAGATAAAGAATTTAGAATTGGGATATAAGGAAATAAAGTAACAATATCAAAATATTTGTTTGTACAAATTAATTGTGTAGTAATCTTTATCATAAATCTGCATTAGCGGTCACACATTCTGAGGCATCAGACTCTCAAGAGCTTGCTGGTGTCACAAATGCCCAGGGTTAAATCTTGGTTTGAGTTAGTTTTTTTTAAATTTTAATTATCTATGTGGTTTTTCTGTCCCCTCTCAACATTGATGTGGGTGCACTCCATAAACTATAGTAGGAACATAGGAGTACCCGCTTCAGTGGCCGCATGGTCTAAGATGTCACTCACATTAGACTAGGCCACCAATGATGAGATCGAGGTTTGACTATCAGTCGGGTGTACTGAGGGTGGTTTCTTCAAAATGGTCTTCCACACTCTCTTTCTTCATACAAATGCGGGCTCACTTCTGCTATATACAGGAGCGCGCACACACGGGGGGTGGGGGGTCCACCTGGTCCGGAACCCCATCGGCAAACATGAAAGATAAATAAAATTATAATACAAAGCAATGATTTAGCAATGTTAAATCCCCTTCAAGTTATGAATATTTATATAATCTATTGAAATTATTATATGTAACACTTTAGGTTATACTGTATAATCTATATGTAGTCTCATAAAATAATTGGTAATTTGTTCAAAGTATTAATCGTATAAGAATAATGGCTTGGATTGACTGTTGACTTGTAATTTCTTTACTTTGGACCCCCCCCCACCCCCAAGAAGAATTTATGTGTGCGCCCCTGGCGCCTCATCGCTAAATAAAAATATTGACCCAGTAAAAGCTTGCTGAAGTTAATAAGGATACCATAAAAATATCTGGCACGTTTGTGTGCTAAACAGAGAACTTAAAAACTTATAAATAACAATGATAAAAAAATAATTTTTAAAATTGGAATCTTTTTGTGTCTCAAGGTTTTAAAACAGTCTGAATCAAATCAATCCTTTAACAGAATAGTGTGCTCTTCATGGCTGCGAAAATCTAAAGATACGAACAAATTCCAACCGTCAATGTTACTTTATAAATGTTAATTTGTATATGTCTTCTTATAAGTTCTCTAGTGTATTTTTTATGGTAACCTTATTTTAAAATTCAGTAAGTTTTTGCTTGATGTTTTATGAGCAATAACAAAAAATTAGTAGCTTTTAAAAGCTGGAATTACCTTTTCATGGTTTGGTAAATAACAACTCTTCTAACACAATGACATGGAGAATTATCACACAATATTTATAATTTGATTTGAAGAGGTATAAAAATTCAGTGACCCTAAGAAAAAATCCACGATTAATGGCATGCATAAGTTGATCATTTTTCTGTTCACTCGCGAGCTAACCTAGATTTGTATGTGTCCAGGACACAGCTGTAAGACCTAGTTTGGCATCCTCTAAGGAACTAGTCATTGTGAACCAATGTGAAGGCAAAGAAGAGAAGTGTGTAATCCGCACCAAGACTTCAGAGGAGCAGCAGCGATGGACCAGGAATCTTGTGCAACACTGCAAAGACCATCTCAGGTAAATTTAAATTCCAGGGTTACTTTGATTTACTTTGTAACAGTTTTTCTTAGCAATAGTGTGGATATCATTTTAATATTTCTCACAGTGGAATTTATAAGATGACAATTAGTGTTTTATATCTTATTTTTCCAACATTAGATTTTTAATTTACTACTTAAGGTGGGGTGGAAGGGCACGTGAGGAAAATCCAGTGTTTTTTGCAACTTTTTTGGCCAAAATAAATAAAATATAGCTCCAGTATAAAAATAGTTTAATTTTCTTCATATGGTGACCTTAAAATTTCTTGAATATCTGTCAAGGGTGTTCTGGAATTTAACGAGAACTTTTTCTCTTCATTTAAAAGGTTTGTTAGATAATGCCACTATGCTTATGACAGATATTCAGGAACTGTTAATATCAACATGTGAAGAAAATTAAACTCTTATGTTAGTACTGGAGCAATATTTTATTTATTTTGGCCAAAAAATTGTTTTGCCATTAAAAACTGCAAAAACACTGGCCTATTCTCGCGTCCCCTTTCATTCCACCTTAACAAAGTATGAATGACACAACTTTTGACTATCACTTAATAAAATATTTTAATATTCGGATTAAAATAAAATTATTATTATTACTACTACTAACATCGCGTTTTACTACCCGTTCAGGTTGTACGCACTTATGCTAATGTGTAATGGTAGGGTGATTGTGAGATGAACTGGAGGACCTGCAGTTTAACGTGGAATCCGAACCACGGTGAAGGCCTGTCATTCCTCACATTCACAAGTTGTTATTAATACACGTCTTGTCAGAGGTGAAGGAAGGGTTTGGCAATCAGATAAATCTGTGCCGGGACCAAGGATTGAACCCTGGACAGAAGTCAGATACCTTACCCCTGGACCGCCATGTCACCTACGATAAAAATAAAAATTATGGTGGGGTGGGAATTTTATCAATAAGGAAAGCGGAAGATGTAAACATGTTATTACTCACCTTGCCACAGACTGGAAACAGTTGTTGATAATTGATGATATTATTTGGTTAAATCCCTACCCCCTTCCTCTTCTTTCATTTTAAATTCAATTAGCCTATTTACAAATCCCAAATCAAAATATTTTGTGCATAAAATAAAGTACTAAAAGCATGCTATAACACCCTTAAATAAACATGATAGATTTGAAGAAAATGGAGCATAAATAAAACTAAATCCCACCAATAACACACATTAAAAAAACTTCAATCGAAAATATTAAAAATATTGATGTGTTTTGTAATTTTATTTTATCTTTTACTTATGCTTAATTTTTTACAATTTTTCACATTTGATTATATTTATATCTTTAATGAAAACCCCTTTTAGCATTTTGAGCTTTTTTTGTTGCATTTGTAAGAATGTACAGTAAAGGTGGATAGAAACCTTCAAAAGGGAATAAATGCAAAATGGCTTTTACAATGAAAATAATATACAGTTAATAACTTACATTGTTTCCATTGGATATAGAGGTAATGGCTGCCTCATGAAGAAAATCGATTGTAACCCTTTTTATATGTTTCTAACCACCTTTCCTTCATGTTTGATTATAAAACTAGAAAACTTGGCAAGCAAAAGAGGTTAAATTTCCGCAAAGGTGTGAAGTTTCCCCCCATAGTTTTTATTTTATTTATAGCAATTCAAGTCGCTATGGAAATTAGAAATAGTATAACTTGATTAAATGTTAGTATTTTTAATTTTTATGTTTACTCCTCCCATTTGGAGTTCAAAGGAAGGGTCACATCTGATTAAATAAGTGTGTTTATGCAGTAAAGTGAACCTCATATGCTTAGTGTGTTTTCTAAGATTTATATTCTGATAAGCAAAACCTCTTTTCACTGTTTGAGGTATGTTTTGTTATATATGGAAGAAGGAACAGGAAAGAGGCTTATAAACACAGAGAAGGGATTAAACACAATATGACTTTTACATTTAAAATAAGAACCGTTCACACTCTACATTAATGCCACTGGAATGAAACCTAAGTCGAAGTAATGGGAGGTAACAATCGTCTTCAATAGGCAGACATTACCTCTTTAGTCCATTGGCAGCATTGTTAAGCAAGGGGCAAACATTGCTGCTATTAAGTGTGAATTGTATTCTTTTCATTGTTGTAAAAGCTATTCCTAGTCTCTTTTCTGAGTTTCTATATTTTTCCATCTTATTTTCTTCCTTATATAATACAAGATTCATATTCAGGCATATAATGAGGATGGAAAAAGATATGATGCCGAAGAAAATGTTGGAAATGAAGTATGTTGTAAAAATACCTCAAGGGAGGAGCATATAAAATAAAGTGTTAAAGTAAGAGGAGAAGCATGGAAGAAATTAAAGGAGGAAGAGTGGTGGAAGAATAAAGGAAGATGGAGGCATTTTGTTAAACTGACCCGGCCACAGGCTGGAAACGGTTGATGAAATTCAGGATTTTTAAATAAAATAAATATTATACTCATCTTAGATTAAATTTCTGTGTAGTTTTATCATTAAAATATGTTCAATATAATGTTTATGTTGTTTGCAGATGGAAGCATGCAGCTGAGAAGATAATGGAAATTCAATCCCCAGGCTCGACGCGGCATTCTTTCACTAGAGGTCTTAGGCAAGGATCCTTATATGATGAGACTCCTCTGATTGGTGAGTGTTGACTTGCAAATGTGATAAATGTAGTTAAAATGTAATTATTACAGGTAGTGCCTTGTGTATAAGATAAATACAACGGTGCAAACCTTCAAATTAGTTTCTTTCCACCCTTTTCCTGCTGTGTCAAACTTTGAATATTTTGAACAAAGAAAATTGGTGACAAACGACTGTATTAAATTAAACATTGAAAGGTGGATAGAAGAGCAAGGCTTACACCAGTAGCGTCTCATGACAAAAATTCTTAGGCAAGCTTGAAAGGGGAGGTCCTGGAATTTAAAAAAAAAAAATTATGCTTCAAGAAGCTATTTGGAGGTGTTTTTTTTTAAATGATGTTTGTGGCTTTGGGCGTCCTTCTATTCTGTGACATAACTGTGTTATTACTTATTATAGACCTATACTTATAAAATTTTACGTGTTAGCTTTCACTGAAACACACATCAAAATAAAACCACTTGATACAATAAACTCCACAAAACTCTTAAGCCCAGTACACACGACACAACTTCTTGTACAATTTCTTGCACAACTTTTTGTACAATATCTTGGTCATATGGATTGCATACAAATTTTATCCACTGACTGTTCACACAGCATTTGTGATTGCATACATTATTTAAAACATGGCATTTTTGCACTTTTTATGGAAAAATAATGATTAAATGATTTGGAAAATATTGGTATTTAGTATAGATAATTTCTTAGTCATTCCTAAATATTATGTAAATAAAAAACTTGTTTTTTTAATGTTTTTTTTTAACAGTTGAAAACCTTTATATTAGGGGTCTAACCTCCTTCAATTATAAGTATGTGTTTGTTTTCAAGCATTTAGCTGGTTTTCTTACAATCACTTTTACGTAACTGTCTAGCAGACAAAGTTTTTATGTTTACAACTCAAAAGTTGTACAAGAAAAATGGCTGGAAGACACGTTCTTTTTCCTGAAATTTTATACAATAAGTTGTGAAAAGCAGGTTTTGTACAAGAAGTTGTGTTGTATGTACCGGGCTTAAAGATGTGTAGGCACGGGGTCAGTACCTTGACAATAATATATTAATTTCCCCTTTAATGCCATATTATCCTCTTATGTTTTGAAAGGGGAAGAGAGGGGTAGTGTCTTTTAGTTGTCACCTTTCTGGCAAAAGAAGTTGTAGCTCTGCTACTTGCATTTTTACCAGACATCCACAGCTCTTCCCCTTCTCTCCCCTCTGAAATCTATGACGTCACAAATAAGAACTACACTAGCTACATCAATGGGATCAAAGTCGGACAAATACAGACTTTCAACCACCATTAGATGGACTAGTGCACGTCTTGCGTGCATGTTACGGTCACTATCATGTATGGGATTTATTTTTCCAAACCCACTGATGCTTGAATTACATTTAAATGATTACCAGGCCAAAAAAATTGTTTGCAAACATTAAATAAAATAATTACATATCTTCAATCAAATGCAAGTGGTGCTTGCCCTGACGCGACGCCACAGACCTGCACAATTACCAAAAAATAGTAGGCCTCATAGTTCACAATTAAAAATACAATAAATTCTGTTGTTGCCTGTTTCTTGATTCACAAAAATTTTGCAGGCTTTGAACAGGCAACTTCAAAATACAAGCCTCCAAGATGTTTTTGAATCAAGACACAGGTAACAACAGAATCTTAAGTGACCATGATCAACATCTAGCCATGCTTCTATAATACAGTCTGTTTTTTACTCTTTCTGCTGAAGAAGGGGACTGATGTACCCCGAAAATTACTTAACTATGTATTTTGTTGTTTTAATTGTTAACTTTGAGGCCTACAGTTTTCTGGCAAGTGTATGTAAGTCTTTCCCTTATATCCTCCTTTAAATGTTAAATTTAAAACTTATTTTAAAGTGAGACAAGGGCATTTTTTTTATTTTTAGTAATGCAGTCTATTTGATGATATTGTCTTTAATCAGTTCCATTATACATCTTCTACTCTCAAAGATCATCACTACACTGCCTGACAATCTAAAACGGTAGTTTTATTTTCATTGTCACTGAATACTATCCCGATCCCTTAATTCAAGCAAAATTCTGAATCTATTTTATTAAACACATATGTTTGTGACTTTGTTTAAGTGTTATTTTATGAATTCTCATAAAGTATGTTAAATTTAAATACACATAAATTTCAATTAGATAAAGTTTAGTGCTTTAATATTTCTTACTTTGTAATTTTATGCCAAAATTTTTAGTGTGGTTATATTCAGCTGATTGACTGTTTAAAGGATCTTCCTAATGCTATATGGTTTTATCAATTTTAAATATTTTGTCATACAAAAAAAGTCACATGTATCTGGTTAAGTGATGAAGAAGGAAGCCAACCTGAAAGGATAGTTAGGTTAGGACTAGATTGGAACAAACATACTTCTCTCCATTTATTCTTACACTTTTAACACTTCCACATAGTTTGAATTTTCGAAAAAATTTCTTTTTCATATCAAGAGACAAATAATACACATAAAACACAAAGGATATTTCAAATTCTTCTAGCGTGAAGTTCCATATAATAAATATCCTTTTGTGTTTTATGTGTCTCTCGATATGAAAAAGGAATTTTTCTGAAAATGGAAGTGTGAAAAGTGTAAGAAGAAATGAAGAGAGAAGTGTGTTTTTCTATCCAGGCTTAACCTAACTATCCTTTCAAGTTATCTTCCTTCACTATCAATTACCTTACATTATTGTAGTGTTTCTACACAGTCTTATTATACATTTCCAAGTCATTAGGCAATAATCAATTTTATTATAATAAAGAAAAGTTAACTTGGACATCAATGCATTTGATTGACTAATCAAATTTAATTGGGGGTCGATTTGTGCGTCCATCCAAGCAAATTACAGTTTTCTGAAGGATCGTTGTTAACCATGTAATCAAGATAACATCACAAACAATTTTTATGGAAGTGTTAATTTGTGGTGTAATTGTAGATAAAATACACCATTAAATTGGATCATCTATGTTTTTTTAATGTTCATAAAGCTATATTAACCCAGATAATAAAGTCTACTGTACTTACTGAAGGTATTAATCTCAACTTGACAGAGCTATCTTTAAAGGTGGGATGCGAGGAAATACAGTTTTTATGGCAGCAGTACAAACATATAATTTAATTTTCTTCACATGGTGACCTCCAAATTTCTTGAATAACTGTAAAGAGTGTTCTGGAATTTAATGACAACTATTTCTCTTCATTTAAAAAGTTTGTCATCTAATGCCCCCATGCTCATGAGAGATATTCAACAACTGTTAATACCATCATGGGAAAAAAATTAAACTCTGTTTGTACTGGAGCAATTTTATTATTTATTTTGACAAAAAAAAAGTTTTGCCATAAAAACTTCAAAAACATTGGTGTTTTCTCGCGTTCCCTTCCATCCCACCCCACCTTATGCTACACCATAGTGGAATCAAGTAAGGTAAGATTGCTACCTTTCAGGGTAAACAGTGTGTACCTACATTTAACCTTGATAAATATTTGTGTTTTTAAATAAGCTGTAACCCTACAAGTAAATTATTATTAGTGAGTTAAGCTAGCCTAAGTACTAAATTAGGTACGGGAGTGTACCATGGGTCTCAAATTGGCAGACCTTGATCCAGAATATGCTTGTGCATAGTGTGAATTATAAAAACAATATAGTAGGCGTGTTTCTAATTGGTCCATTCCAACCTAGTTCATCTCTTTTATCTATGTTCACTTTCCAATTTTTATTATTTATTTTATTTAAATGTCAGGTTTAACATTTACTTAACTTTTGATTATATTTGTTCATTAAAAAAATCTTCAATATAATCTCTTTTCAGAGTGTAAGTTATATTGTGGTCATTCGTTCTCTACCTTCATTTATCTATTTAATAGGTTGAGGAATACATAGGAAAGAAT
Organism: Timema bartmani; assembly: GCA_902151455.1. Taxonomy (NCBI): domain Eukaryota; kingdom Metazoa; phylum Arthropoda; class Insecta; order Phasmatodea; family Timematidae; genus Timema; species Timema bartmani. The sequence continues at coordinate 23,539 of CABFWB010004351.1, forward strand.
AAAATAATATCCCTTTTGTACTTTTCAATCACTTTGTGATAATTGAATATTTTCAGAAATTTTTTGCTTCTAAAACTACACTCAAACACGGAATGAACAATATGACAAATTTTTATAAGGTAGTGAATAATGCTGTCATGCGGTCCTAAGCAAAATTGGAGTGAATCACTGTTAAAATAGGTTTTTAATACCCGCTGCAGTGGCGGAATGGTCTAAGGCGACAGTCATGCTCGTGTTTAGTTGGCTTATCAAGGTTAAAATCTCGGTTGAAGTCTATTGAGGGTGATTTTTCCTCGATGGTTTTCTGCTGTCCTTCCAAGCAAATGCAGGTATATTACCTCTAATCGGGTAGGGGTGAGGAAGGAAGCATTTTAGAGTAATTAGCATGTATACATAAAACTGAACGGGTATTAAGACATGATGATGATAAAAGTATTTTAATTTGTCAAATTTGACCAAGTGGTGAATCAATAATTATTTAGTTTGAACTTACCAGAAACTAATGAAGTCCAGCATTCCTCTATTGAATGCATTCTTTATTTTTTTGTGGTTTTTTCCCCCCTTAATAACTAGTTTTTCAATTTTATATAAAATAATCGAGAGTTGATGGCAATCTATGGCAAGACTCCTTCTCTCTTCTCAGAATCCGTGTCTGCATCAGAGTTCCACCGCCCAACAGTGCAGGAAATATTTGGCATGACGCCCTCTACAAGCCTTAGCTCATGTGCATCGTCTTCTTCCTCCCCCACATTCAGGGAACGCTCACTAAGCTCTGGGGGCAGTGGCAAGACGCGTGGAGGGACTGTGCGTGTGCACTGGCCATTTGGCCGCAACAACCAGGAGTGAAACAGTCAACACTTTATAGCAGTGCTCTTGTTACAAGAAACAAGCTGACGATTTCTTGTGCAGTGCCCACCATGAACAATACAACAATCCGTTTAAATCGTACAAGAGAATTTAGGAGACTGAAAGTTTGATCCAGGTAAAACATTGGTAAAAAAAAACTTTGGAATTTTCATTGCATTGGGGTAGTTTAGTCAGTTTTCTGTGTTTGAACTGTAAATTTTGATCCTATGTGTAGTAAATCAGTATGCATAACAAATTTAATGATTTAAGCTAGCTTATGAAATGAAATAAGAATCTAATGCTAAACGCACACAAATTAATGTGAAATTATTGTGCAACTGAAAGTGTTGTAAAATTTTTCATCCCCCGAAGCTAAGATGTGAAAAAGGAACAAAATATCTCTCCTTGATTGATAAATATGAAAATAATGAATAATACTGTTAATAAATGTATTGTGATAAGGAACAAAGCCAATTTTGAATGGATAACTTGGTTTAGATTTGATAAAATCAATCAAACTAATCTCTTCATTGCTTCATACATTCTTCAAAACACAATTCTACCTCAAAGTCTGGAGAAACACAAAATTAAGAAGAAAAAAAATTAACAGTTGAACTTATCCAATGCGTCTGCCAATATTTCTTTTTCCTTGATTTTTTTTATGATGATTAGGTAAAAATAGTGATGACAAGATTTTTAAGGAGAGATATATATTTGTTTCTATAAATATCTAACTCGACTATCCTTTCGGGTTGCTTTACTCCCCTATAATTCAACTATGAAAAAGCGTAGTCATTTTAATTATTAGTTTCATTGATGAATTATAATATGGATAGTTTCCTGGGGAATTGAACAATACTAGCTAAATCTTGTTTGTTTGAAAAAAAATTTGTTATGTTATGAAAACTTGTTAAAAAGTAGTAACATTTGTTTCACTACGAACTAATAATAAAAGAGGCATGGCATCTGCCAAATGCCTTTGAAATTGTGAAGTTTTATATCAAAATTATTGTTTATTTAAGACTTTTTAGCAAGTTTAAACCTGTAAGTATTTGTGGACGTTTTAGTACTATTGTTCATGGGGAGAGCTTGGTATAAAAGTTACTCGAATCTCACCAGTTTATGTCTAGTTTCATCAATTTCTAATCCTGTATCACTTGGATGTTATTTAACCTCTCACCATGATATGGAAAGTTTATAAATAGTATCATAATACTTTAAAAAATATATTTATATAGCATTTAATTTTACAACCAAAATATTTGTCAAGTGTCTTGCAAGAAACTGTCCACTGAAACAAGTTTTTAATATTGCCGAGCTATCGGTTTGACAAATTTTTTCATAATTTTTGAAATATTTAATTTTTATTCTTTATCGCCTTTATTTGTGAGTATACTTTTATTAATCATTTATAGGCCTACTTAAAAAGCAAATCTAACTGTCAAATGTATTCTTTTTTATTGAGTTAGTGGAATTCTTAGGATCAATTTCATAGCCAGACTTAGTGCGTGTCAAGTATGGCTCAAAACCAAACACAAGTCCACACCTACCTAGACCAGAATGGAATAGGTTCATATGCAAAAGTGACCAATTCCTTTTGAGTTTAGGTATTTGGTTTCTAGGCACACTATGTCTGACTATGAATCTGGCCCCTAGTATGTGAATCTCAAATGCAAGGTTTTCATGGTAGAAAATGTTTCAGTTACATTTATAATTGAATTAAAGTACAAATATTGGTTCCATTAGTCTGTTGTGGAATATCTGTTGGCAAAACTAAACTGGTTTTAAGTGCTAGTGAGTACATTTTTGTTATAAAAAAAAGTGTTTAAAGAATAGCATTTTTATGACAGAAACCCACACCTTCATTGTGAATTTTAATAAATCACTGATTATTTTAAAGTTTTAACACACTATACTATAGCAAGGTTGCTTCATGTACTACAATAAATAATATTATTTTAAATTTCACCATATAGTTTGTTTGAACTTTTTCTCAATCACCTTTTCTTCCCTCTTGAATTTTGTTATAAGTACATTCTCATTTAAGACTATTCTAGATTGATAAGAAAGTAAATTATTTCTTATAGAAGATTTAAATTTGAAATGGATCCAGGTTATTGCAAGTCTTAGAGCCAGTTTCATAATCTGATTAAATATGCCTCAAGTGTGGCGCTACACTAAATGTAGGATGACACCTACTAAAACCAGAATGGAACGAGCCAGTTTTATATGTGAAAGTGGCCCATCCCATCCTGGTTTAGGTTGGTGTAGTCTTGTATTTAGTGTAGCGCCACACTTGAGGTATACTCAATCGGACTACAAAACTAGCCCTTAGTCAGTTAAAATAAATTTTTATTTGCAAATATGATTTGCACAGCATCAAACTGTCAATATTTTAACCCCATTCTTTTTCTATTTACAATTATTTACATTGTATAAAAATGAGGTGGCCCAATGGCTAAATAATTTTATAGTAAAGTAAATTTATAGAACTAAATAAAAGGGAAAAATAAACTGCTAAGAGTAAATTAGATAAAGAAAGCCCACCTAATAATGATATATTAAAACGGTATTAATAATAATAATAATAATAATAATAATTTGAAAAATCTATTAGAAAGAAACTATCTTCTGTTGAGGCCTGCTGGTAGTCTTGATTTGGTAATCCATTGGTGGGCCAGAACCAGAACTTTCAAACCTGCTACACCACCAAAATATTAAGAGCATTTCCCAAACGTTGCAACAGTTCTCAAATTAGACAGTAGGAACTGGCCCACCAATGGATTACCAAATCAAGACTACCGCCAGGCTTCAACAGAAGATAGTTTCTTTATACTAGATTTTTCAAATTATTATTATTATCATTATTTTAAATTGGTCTTTATAAATACTAACCATAGCCAAGGAATTTATATTTATTCCCAAAAAAAGTTGGCACAATGTGTTTCTAACAGTTCTTCTTTAAATTCAAAATGGAGTAATCCAGTGTTTGTGTTATTTGTACTCTCTCTCTTTGTGTTTGATAAAGGCAACAGTGCCGAAATAGTATTCTATTTGTGTTAAAATGTGTGTGTTACTACTTCTACTATAGAAGACAGAAGAAAGGAAGAAGATGTCACCTTTGTGCATTGGATTCTTCACACATTTTTCCTCTTTCCCTAGGTGGGCTTTCTTCACCTAATTTACTCTTAGCAGTTTATTTTTCCTTTTTTTTTTAGTTCTATCAATTTACAATTATCTTCGTTTCTAACACACTATGTACACTGACACTTCCTCTCTCTACTCTATCATATCAGTATGTGGTGTGTGAGGGGGCTTTCCTCAGCCAGCGAGGATGCAGGGGAGGGGGGGACTGTGGCCTCTGCCTTGGTCGGACTAGAAATCAAAAAAACAGATTTAGTAGTAAACCACACATAAAATAGAAAGTATCCTATTTATTATTTCTGTTATAAACATCCTTTTTTTTCTCTACGGATAACCTACAAAGCCTGCAGTGACAGAAACGATCTCTGATCTCTGTGTTGTTGGATTTTTTAATTTAATCTTAATTTGTGAGTGAGAGATGCCGCTCCATATGACTGCGAAACTCTCAAAGGGCCAAAAACAACCAGCACAAGCTATGGAGCGACGGCAGCAAAGAACTCTACACGACCTACAACCAGCACTTCTTCTCAACAGCAATGGTTGTAAATAGACATTGAAAGGAAGGGAGTGCAAGACAAGCTGATAATGACTTATCGTAGTGCTAGGATTTAGCAAAAGGAGTGTGATGTGACAAAAATGCTCTGTTGGCCAAATCAACAAAATTAACTAATATTAATTCAGGGGTGCTAAACTCATCTCTTTTGTTTGTCTGGGGGTTTCTTTTGTTTGTCTCTGAGGAATCCTCATCTCTTTGACGTAACAAGGTTTAGAAAAATTGTACCAGAAGTTGTCGATCAACATGGAAGTGAAAACTTTTCTAGAGCATTATGACAACACCACAAAAAACCATTTTGACACCATTATGTAGCTTATTTTTCAAGATTCCCAAAATCAAACAAAATTTTAGTACCGAGAACCCAAAATGATGTACAACACTTTCCAGGCGATTGCAGTGTGACATCAAGTATTGTAAACAAACAGGTTTCTTGAGATTGTATATATTGGTTAACATTAATTTACTGTCTTTGCTATTTTGTGAATACATTTCGCTGAGTATTTAATGTCAAAGACCCCAAAAAA
>CABFWB010004351.1:28728-43575 GCA_902151455.1 Timema bartmani
AATGCGTTAAAGTGGGTCGACCTTAGGCTCCTGGCTCCTCTAACCATCGGGCCAGCTCCAGGCTGGACCTTATGGCCAAGACTTGGTGGGGGCCGAAGATCCTCTCCACAGTACTATTGGCGATGGGCTCCTTAAACCCCACCATATAATACCACCAGGAGAATCCCGACGCCCCACGCCCCCCGAGATCGGCCCCCCTGTACCATCTTGACCGCGACGCTGCCACAGCATCGTGGTGGCATTCTTGGTGACAGCTGGGCAGGGCCTGCAAGGAAAAAAAAACTGGAGGTTGTCGCACTATAAAGAAGCGCAATATATGGTAAACGAAGGGTAAATAAAAATGTTTTCATCATTATCGGCTGCAAGAATTTGGTATAGCCCATGATCCCCTGAGAAAAAGGGTAAGCTTGTATCCGTTCCAGTAAAAAAAATCTCGTGTGGGCTGGTTAAAAAGGATTATTATCGAGGGAAAAAAAAGCGTCTCCAGCCGAAGTTATATCTCAGACTTCTAAAACGGGAAAATGCCACACTACTCTCTTCGAATGTTACGAGAAGCGGAATTGTATTCATGTGGCAAACAAAACAAATATTTTTGCAAAGGAATATTTAGACAAAAATGTGAATCTGTCCCCAAGGTCTAGATATAAAAACTGGGTAGATTTAACAGAATGTGACATAATTTATTCGTTCATTTTTCCATTTCAATAACAGCAAACAACCAAGAAAGGGAGAAGATGGATATGACATACTCTATAAAAAATACGATCTATTCTAAATTTTGTTCAGGACTCGTATATACAAATTTACACCCCAAACAGGGAATTATCTATTAATGAAACAATGCTGAAATTTAAGGGGCGCTTGTCTTTCAAGCAATATCTGCCATCTAAACATACTACAAAATGGGGTATAAAAATATGGTCTCTCTGCGATTCCCATACAGGTTTCCTTTTGAAGTTTGAAGTATACACAGGCAAAGGATGATGTACCGATCCCCGAAGGAGGCCTAACACACAGAATAGTGAAATCGGTGCGCACTAGTTTTGAGAATAAAGGCCACATAATATATGCATGGACATTTTTTATTCCAATGTGCACTTGTCTAATATTAATAAAATAATTCAAGAATAACAATAATATACTAGAAAGTTCAGGTCCAACGACTTTAATATCAATACTATATTTCAAGAATAATAATAATTGACTAGAAGGCCCGCCAACAATGGCTCTAATTTTCGAGGCGCAATAATTACAATGTTACCCATGACCATGGAGCCAAATTACAGTAAAGCCTACTCCACCCTCGAGCTAACACCCCGTTCTCGGGCATAATAGAGAGGCGTGGTATAAAGTACAATATCAAAAAAATATCTTGCAACCAATACAACATAAAGTAAATACAACTGCGCCGAATATAAGTGCCTCGCTTATCAATAAGTTCTCGCTAAATAAAGTCCTAAACAATTCACACATAATAGAGGCGGTCAACATCCCTTAGAACTATTTGAAGCAATCAATATTACATTAACAATATCAACAATTAGCATGAGCTACTTTCACAAATAATAGAGACAAAATGTGCACTCAAAGTTAAAGTCCCAAAAATAAGTTCCCTAACTAAGTTAAAAATAATAATGAGGATGAGGATACAACCTAACTCTGTAGATACCCAAAAGAAACCCATCCTAAATTTGGCAATAATAAATATTAAGGCCTAATCTGTAATTTTGAATGAAATCCCCCATGTTAAGTCGAAAAAGAATTTAGATAGATACAATAAAGTCACAGTCTAAGCTGTCGTCCTCACCTCAGTTAGCCTACGGTGCAATGAGTGACTATACAATCAAAACATTCTATTATATAGAGAAAATGGACAGCCATGTTCACAGAGAGCAGGGAGGATAGGAGGAAGAAAGAAGGGGATGGAGCGGGGATCCTGCCGGTCATGCGTAGAACTAGAGACAACATGAACGGCCCTGGCGTAGGATGCGGCAACTTAGCGCGCCAAACTACTTTCAGTTGTTTTTCTTTGGGGCTTTCTTCTAGAACTGGCTATAGTATGACGGCTCTGTTTAGTCTAAGGAATCGTACGTTGGCGAGAGTTGTTCAGTGCTCGCTATGCCAGAGTTTGAGTCCGACGGCGCAGAGTGTGAGTGTTACCCCATTTGTTTGTAGCTGTTATATGTAACTCGTTACAAAACAATTAAGTTGTATGTGTTTGTGTTTCAATAATATAAAAACAGCTAATAATTAAAAATGTTAAGGTTAAAAGTTAAGCTTGTCCTTAAAAATGGTGTTAGTGTGTGTTTTATAGTGTCTTATCTAAACTATTTTTACTCTAGTATTACTATGATAAGTGTGCTAACCATCCCTCCTAATTTTAACCATGATAATTAAAAACAAATTGTTTGTGTGAATGCTTTGACTGCCAAAAGTGACAGCAAATTAACATATAGTCTTGAATATCATATGGTTTGGTAAAAGAATGTATGGTAACTTTTCCTAGCCGTCAGATACCACCTTTCCAACCACGTATGAGCTATTTGTGCTCAAAATCTTTGGTTTCAAATCATTCCTACAAACTAATAAGGGTAAATTTCCATAAGATTCGACTTGTCGGTACGTTAATGATATGAAGAAAGATATCCTGTATATTTACTAAAAAAAATTGTCTTTTGAGTTAGTAAAGTTAAATAAAAAATAAAAAATATTAGCTGTACTAATGTGAAGCTTAACAATAATCAAAAACCATGTTGGAAGAGGATGTGAGCCTAATGCTGGGATAGATGTGACTTTGTGTACCAGCTTATCCCGCCTGGCTGCCCGAAATTTACTTGGATCAAAATGAGATGCACAAATGTAGGCATGAATAATCTTCTCAATCTTGGCCATCAAGTATGGGTTTTTGGAGAATTCTGCCCATTTCTGATACTGGAAAATTGAACAAATATTCTAGTGTTTATATTTATTTACACAAACTGTAAAAAAACATTTCTATATGAAACATTCCCATTTATGAACCAAATAATACTTTTGAATGATTACGCTATTCTCTCTAAGTTTAAATAGAGTTTGGGCATTTTACCTTATGAACCTCATTTCTGGGGCTAAATATTAAATTGAGTCATGAAACAATGAGCTTTTTCCGTCCCATTTTAGGCTTTTTTCTTTGTTATGAAAAATTATTTTGATATTTTATTCACTTTATTACACACACAAGCATATGTAGAATCAAATAGCATCAACATTTATAAATTCTTAAAATTTTTAGTAAATATTATATCTGAATAATACTCAACAAATAGCTCAAATCACTTTCAGAATTTAAATAATGATGATGACGTGTAGTTTATCCTTGATCCTCTGTACTATATTTCTGTGATCCTGTTCCTATATACTAAAACAGCAATGACATCATTGGATGATATATACCATTACATTACATTTATTATTGCATGAAATGTTAATGTTGGTTGGGAAAGTATCATAATAATGAATATATAAACTAAGTTCTCTATTTATTACCATGATGTCACCAATGTATTGCTCAAACTGTCTTGTTATTTTGTTTATTTCAGTCAAAATGAGAGGCCGCTACAGATCGTTTATGTGATTTTGTGAAGACAATAAATTTACTTTACATTTTAAGTTTAAACAGTCATTAATAAAAAAAAAAATTCAAAAAAGTACACATAGGTCTAGCGCTATGTAAGTAGTTTAATTGAATTAATTAGAGGTCTTTAACTTGCACTTTCCGACTAATTATATCAGAACGTGAGAATGTTTATAAGCGAGAGCGAAAGTGCCACCAATTTTGCCGGGAAAGATTGTGTGAGTAACAAGTCATATTTGAATTATTAGTTCCAAATGTTTCCACCCCTTTTTATGTGTGCGTTAGGCCTATTACATTTTTGATTTGTGATGTCCTCACTTCCTGTTTTGTAAAACCATGTGCGTACACCGGAGCTATGTTATAAAACTTGTAACTGTATCATTCAATATACTAATCCATTTATACAGCACACAAAATATATAGTGATTATTCAATTCCATGAACCTCTGTAATTATAACTGTAACTCACATTTATTCCATGGTTCTCTGAAATTTCACAATCAACATGGGATCAACGGCTTCAGTTCCCCTCCGAAGGAGGGTGTGCTATGGATTTTTATCACTCAAGAAAAATCCGTCAACCTCGGCTGGGTTTGAATCCATGAATGTCGGTTCTTGACACGAGCACTTTAGCCCAAGACCACCTAGGCCGACAAATATGTCTGGTTATAATATATTTTGCTTTATGGGGATTGACATACACAAGAAATCTCTACTTCTAGGTTTCACGCCCACGTTAAACAATATTGCCAAAGGTCACATAAGTGGATGAGTCTTTTTATTATTTAATTTTGCAAAAAAAAAAATATATTCTATTCGATACTTCATGTTATATTTGAAAAAATGTGGCAATTTTTTTTATGAAAATAGGACGGATGAGTACCAGGAGACTATCCCCAATGGTAGGCCTATATGGTTGTTGTAATGTTTAAAATTAATACAACCTCCATGAAAAAGTGTGCAACAAGTGTTCTTGGAGGTAGCCCAGCCCTGTTCATTTAGCACCAGGATTCACGAAGCGAATTGTGCAGACACATGCTGTCACATGTACAATTATTATATTATTATATTCTGCACATCCATCATAGACTCTGTCTTAAAATATGATTGAAGAATGACCCTGGGCATGGGACGATTTCTGGATAGCTCAGTGGTTATAGCATTGGCGTACTAAGCCAAAGGTCCCGGGTTTGATTCCCGTGTCCAGGTGTCATTTTTCAATTTCAGAATATGTCTAGATGAAAAATTCCTTACTAAAAAGCATAAATAATAGCTTCGGCTATTTGATTCATAAATATCCATGTTGTTTAGGGAGATATACTCCTAATAATACATCTCCAATGCAACCTACTGTTGATACTTTTAATAAATTAGATGCAGATGAGTTAACTTCAATATTGTATGAAAATTATTTATCTCAAGCAACTGTTCAAGGTAATTCATATCTTTGGTATGTCCATTTATTTAATTATTCTAAAAGTGATAAATTTGTTGGTTCATATTTAAATAATAATCAACCAGATTTTAAATAATATCATATAGCTAATGAAATTGATAGATTTAACTTTGCTGATGCGTGCGTTCTTAAACATACTTTTAATGAAACTTGGTCTCCTGATACCGGTCTAATCTGGTCCTATCAATATGAGCTCGGTCATTAGATACGCAGACACAACTATGTGACATGGACAGCAACAAATGGTTCAAGCTAATCCTACAGGTGTACCAACTATTCAATTAGAAAGCATAACTAAAACTGTTTTAATTCCTCAGAAATCTTTTCATAATCAAATTTTTAAACATGAGCAACGTATTGAAAAATAACCTTTATTTATTAATAATTCTCATCAAACTAAAGCTACTTGTCCAAAAATTATATGTTTTGGTTTAAATCCTGTCAAGAGTTCGACTCCAGGTGATGAGGCTAATTTTGTTCAATCACACGGATATTTTTATTTAGACTATTGTTAAAGAAGCAGATTTTAATATTGGTGTTGGAACTAATTTCCTGTTGGCACTACTAAAGATGATACTTTTTTTATAAATATGGACTGTGAATTATATGGATTATTTGGAATGAACAAGGGAAAAGGGGTTGCTAATTATGGCTCATCCTACAATCCTCCTACAAGAGTTGAAAGAACCCCTACTCTTCCTTTAAAACCTCATACTAAACCTAAGCTTCCTAAACAATCTCCTAAAACTCCAACACAAGTTTTAACTAAGGTTAGATCATAGAACTACACAATAAAAACATTGTACTGTATATATTTTATTTATTAAACCAATATTACAAACATTTATTTTATTTTAAACCCTTTATATTTCCCAAATACCAAAATCTTGACACATATAATAAGTGTGCATAGGGTGCAATTTCTTGCTAATCCAGGGTATATCCCCATATTTCACATCTCTAACTCTATATATTCTAGATTTCCACACATCCTCTAAAAACATTTGATTATTTGATGCCATGAGAAATGCTGTTTTACTGATAACAGCATCTCCTTTGTGTTTAATACTCACATTGATAGTGGCTCCACTGAATAAAGACTTCATCTGTTCAATGGCAAGCCTATCAATGGAGGGGTCATTGATCATTACGACCCCCTTGTTGAAACAATCTTGGAGCCCAAATTGAGATAATTTGTTATTTTTACTACAATATCCAACATTTATCAATGCGTCAGATATCATAGCAAAAAAGGTAGATTTTTAACTATTTGGCAAGGTAGATAACACAACATTTCTCATTTTTACAATCTAACACCCTATATAAATTTAATAAAAAATCCCCAATTCTTTCTTCATCAAATCCAAATTGAAAGTTCAACCAAGCTTTAACCACAGTCCTTGTTTCTTCTATACTTAAATAATAACTATCCAAATTTGAAATAGGGTTAAATAAAAGTCTATCTACAGGCATATTTGAATTTTGATTAGCTATCCAACTAAACAATCCACTTAATGACATTTGCATGATTTTAGTTTCTATAGAATGTAACACACGACTCAAGTTTTGCTCACTTATTTCATAGTAAAAAAGATCTAAATATTCCTAATCTAATACACGGGTTTTAACAAGGACAAAAATATATTTCTTAATAAAAATTGTTCGGCGGATTTATAGACCTTTTTTCTTCGAGATAAGGCTGGTTTTCGGGACGGTGCTTCAAATCTTCCATCTCGGAGATGTTCTTGCGGATTAGATTCTGCAACAGGGTTTCCTTTGGAGTTGGTGCAGGAGAGTTCAAGTTGGTCCAGAATCTCATATCCACCGCAGAATGTTTCCACACATTCTGCTTCCCCGCAGCATGCCGTGGATCGATCTTCAGAACCGTATAATGGGATCCTTGTTGCAGTTTCTTGAATTTTGAGGTGGAGTGTTCCAATTTGTTTTTGAACGAAATAATGAAGCAGGTTTCACCAGAAGGGCTTGTCTGTGCGGATGCTGAACTTGATTGACTTAGTAGTCTGTCGAGGAACCACTCTGATTCCTGATAGAAGGGCGCAGTCTTGCAAGACATGGATGTGGCTCCATCCGGGCTAGTCGTGGAAGTAGACAATAGAGAACCCTATTTTCCTGGTGCTTTGTTTAGCAAGGATTCGAAAAACGAGGTATCCAGCGTCTGCAATTGTTCTAAGGGTAACAATGTCACGGAGCATAACCGATCTTAAGCAACAGCCTGCAAGCCTGTACACGTATTTTGCCCATCTACACTGTTGCCCTCTGTCACACACATGGTTACCAAGTCGATGATCTGTGAAAAAATTGGCCGTTCCTCTTGGATTTTCAGCATCCCATTGATGAGGTTCCTCTACGTCAATATCTTAAACTCGAGAGGATGTTCAAAATACAAACGTTCAAAATACCTGTGATATAACTGTTGATGGTGGTCTTGACCTTCTTTTTAGATGATTATTGAAATTAATTTACTGTCTTTGATTTTCAAGCCTTTATGAAAATTATTAGCCTTTTTTGTATAAACCCATTTTAAATCTAGTATTTTTTTGTCTTCTGGTTTAATAACAGATATCCATGTCATATTTTTATTCAAGCAATTCATTTTCTTATTCATTGCATTTTTCTGATTTTTAGAATCATAACTATTTATTGCATCATTATATGAAATGGGATTTTCCGCATTTACATAGTTTACATAAACAATATTATTATACACAAAATTATCATCATTAAGTCTAGCAGGTTTTCATTTTTCTCTGGTTGATCTTCTCAACCCTTAATTTGCATTTTGATCATTTTTATTTCCATTCGTAATTTTATGTTCATTTTCATCACTATCATTTTCATTTCTACTTTCATTTAAATCTATATCATAAGCCTCTCTGGAATCTTCTCTAAAACTTTTATAATTTATACCATCTTCAATTATATCTACAATTCCTACAACTACCTATATCTTGTCATTTAGTAAAACTCTATATCCAACATTTTTATAACCTAACAAAATACATAGATCTTCTTTTCTGTCCCATTTTGAATTTCTTTTTTGTCCAGGCACTCTTAAGAATGTATGAAAGTAAAGTATTTGTAAATGTTCTATATTAGGTTTCTCACCAAACAGTATTTCATAAGGTGTTTTTATTTTTCTCTACAGTATTAGTAATTGTCTTATTTTTCAAATAAGCAGCTGTTTTGACTACTTCAGGCGAGAACCTATTATGTACTTTGGCCTCTGCTAATAAACATCTAGACATATTCATAATATCTCTGTTATACTTTTCTGCTGTACCATTTAATTCATGAACATATGGTGGACAAGGTTCAATAGATATTCCTTTTTCCCTAGCAAAACTATATATATCACTATTCATATGTACTCCTTGCCATTGTCACATCTCAATCTTTTAACCCTTTTTTCAGTCTTTCTTTAAATTATATTTACATAGTCAATAAAACAATTGTATACTTCACTTTTCGATTTGATACAATAAATTTTAGCTACCTTACTGTAATCATCTATAAAAGTTAGAAAATATTTCTCGCCGTTTAAACCTGTAGTACTGTGTGGTCCATTTAAATCAGTATGTACAATTTCTAATATTTATTTTGCTGTAGCTCTTTCATTTTCAAATGGCAGATTATGCATTTTATTTTGCAAACATATTCCACATTTCAAATAATCAGACTCTAGTTCCTTTGGCAAACCTTCAAGCATTTGTTTATCACACATGGTTTTTAGATAGTTAAAATTTACATGTGTAATGCTCTATGATATCTTTCCTTTTCTGTAATATTTAATTTGACAGTCATATTTGATTCAGTTTTTACAATTTTACTAGCCATTTAATACAAATCATTTCTCTTACATGCTAAAGCAATTAAATTTCCATTTGGATTATATATTTTTGAAATATTTCCTACTGATACAATTTTATTTTTATTTGTAACTTTCCCATAAATAATCAAGTTTCTATCCATTTCTTTCACATAAAATACATTTAACATTTTATTTTCTACCATTTAACCATAAACAATGAATTTGTGTAAATTTACATTTACTGGTACTTTGAGTTCATCAAATTCATAAAAATATTCATTATTTATGACGTGATCAGAGCAACCACTATCAAGTAACCATTCTACTTTACAGACACAACTATTAACTTCAACATACGATTTTTCCAATTTGGGCCTTACCTCAATTTCCATGTTAAAACTGCTCGTATTACCGTCTTCAATTTGCTGTCCTTGTTGATTTTGCCTTTGGCAACATCGTCAAGCTGGTGGTTGGCAACAATGTTGTTGCTGGCGTCCGCCTCCTTGCTGTTGAGCGCCGCCTCTGGGCTTCCACAAATTTTCTCTTGTTCTCATGCTCGTATACTCAGCCTTAGGCTGGGGACACACGAGTGTACAATGTACGTGCATTTCAACGTGCGTCATGACGTGCGTTGTAGAGTCATCATATTACAAATGGAGCCCACACATCTCTTAATACACGTTGTGATGGACGTACATACTCTACCAATGCATTTAAGCTACAACGCACGTCAATGATGTCATCATGGCATGTTAACATGCTTTGTAGCAATACACTCAAGAACAAGTAGGAAGACACACTTGCGTTAAATTAACGTATGTTAAACAAGTCCTTGAAGTAGTGGCATTTTTTTAAATGGCCAACTTTGAGACTGAAATATTAATAAGTGAAGTAGAGAAAATAGAATTGCTATGGAATACTGCAAATGAAGATCATAAGGACAAAAATAAGAAGCATTCAGCATGGGTTGAGGTGTGTTCATCTTTATTTGAAGATTTTTTTTGATAAAGACACAAACAGAGCAAAAATTAATAAGTAGAGTATAATTTAATATAGCATAAAATGTTTGATTTTTAAAATACATTTGCTTTATTTTTTAATCATCAGATATTAAATTCTTT
Organism: Timema bartmani; assembly: GCA_902151455.1. Lineage (NCBI taxonomy): Eukaryota > Metazoa > Arthropoda > Insecta > Phasmatodea > Timematidae > Timema > Timema bartmani. The sequence goes on from CABFWB010004351.1 coordinate 38,748, forward strand.
CGTACTACTGTAGGAAGTATAACTAGCTACCTAGGTATTTATATTAAGGGTTGTTTACATTTTTATATATGAAAGTAATAGGAAAGTACATTATAACAGAGAAAGAATTAAATAGGTAACAGAAATATATTTATTAAACAAAACATAAAGGTTGGAATTAGAGTACAACATCTGAATAGAAAAAACAAAGTAGAAACTGTGGTTGAAGCCCGTAGAATGGGCAAAGCAAAACAAGTGCTTTATCAAAGTAAGATATTAAGTATGATGGGGTATAATAACTCCAAAGTTACAGTATCTTCCCGTAGCTCGGGAGAATACGTGTCAAAGACGACACGGCAACAATCGGGCTAGCAGCCAGACTTCCACCAGAAGGGTCTAAACAAACCAAGGTGAGTTAGACAAATAAAGATTAACAAATGACACTATAATTTTAGAGTTATTAAACAATGTTCGTCCCAGCTAGAGATAAACAACCGTTTCAGAAATAGTTAAATGGACGGATGGTCCATTACATCAGTGAATGGCTGAAAGGCAACAAGGTGTCTACACTAAGTAGTACTATGGCCGGTCCTTTCCAAATGGGAATTGCCAGAGCATCCAATAGTACATTAATGACATTACCCACTGCCAGGGGTAAACCTCTCGTTTAACAAACACTAATTTTAAACATTACATCATAAGAAGTGCCAACCAAGGGGCTAAAGAAAAGTACTATCTGTGCGGGCCACCATACAAGATTAGCCGTGTTCTGCACTTTGCGCACCCAAAATAGTAACACAGAAAAAGAGATACAAATAACAGTGCTGAGAGATAACTGACCTAACTAGGTCCTCAAATAAAGGCGTTAGACAACCTGCTTGTAGCCATTATAATATTAACGCATATGAGCATGACGTCCATGGCGTCATGTGATATTGTGAAGTCTTATGAACTTACTCCTGAATAATGAACTTCTGAATGAGAGGGCTCTAAAGCCTGGGTCCTATAACAAATAGAGTTCAAGGCTCCCGCATCTAAGCTATATCTTATGGACATAGGAAAATATGTAGTCAACACCTCTGACATACAAAATATGTTAGCCCTATTGACTAAACAAAAGTTTACATAGTCATAAGGACAAATTCAACAAGTCGGAGGGACTTGGAAAACAACAGGGTACTTGGATTATTTGATGGGTTTCCCTCAGCGTCGAATCCACTCCCTAACCATCATTGTCAGCCGTTTCTTCCACAAGTGCTGGCGCAGAGTTTCCTTCTTCGAAGAAATCCAAGTGATGAACTATAAAAAAAATGGACCTAGGAGTTTCTCGTTATATACTCTTTCCTTGACCAACAAATAGGGCACCGTAAACAATGGAATAGAGAGGACTGGACAGGGAGTTTTGAAACGGAGGGGAAAGAGTTGCCAAAGAGGTCCGCTAGGGCCGTAGTGGTCGTAGCTTGTGTTGTCGCTAGTGATGAACTGAGGACCCTCTGGTCTTTCTTCGATGTTGAGGTCAAGAGGTTAGACATGCGTTGAATCTGCCACGCCTGTGCTTCCACCATGCTAGTAGAACAGTTGGTGAAAACATGGTGATCATATCCGGGAACATCCGCGTAATGTAAGTAGAAACCAGAGTATTTTAATACTAAATACATCAGTATTAATTATCCTCTTCTGATTCCCTTGTCGTAATTTAGGATACTGTGCGGATTCTGGTTTGTAAATGTCCTTTGATTTAAGTGACATGCTACACTGCAATGGTAGTTCCCCCTCATTACTGATAAAATAGTTAAAGCTTCACGGTAACGATTGTTAGTTCGGTTGACATTTGCGTTGTCATTCTCCTAGCAATCCACAAATGGTCAATGTATCATCAAACTTATACCCATCACGTTCGCGAACAAAGTTATGGAGAACACAACAACATTTAACAATGTCAACAGCAAAATCAATGTGTACATCAATGGGCCTATGAAATAGTCTCCATTTATTGGCTTGTATGCCAAATGTACATTCTATGTAGAGTCTAGCCCTTGATAGTCTGTAGTTAAAAACTTTCTTACTTCTTGGTAAGTGGGTACCGGAGTACGGTCAACGCAAATGTGTTGACAATCCAAATGCTTCGTCTCCAATAAAAGCAAATGGTATAGATATTTCTATACCAGGTACTGGTGTCGGCGCAGGAACCATGAGAGTTCTCTGTTCTATTTGTTTCCAAAGTGATGAATTCCTGAATATAGTGGGGTCTGCATCCTTACCATATGATCCCGCGTCTACATAAGTAAAACTGTAGTTGAAATCAGCAACATCCAACAATACCACATAATTTTTTTTATAGTTCATCTATAATGAGCCACTTCTTGCAGGCTTAACAACTCTTATATGTTACCCGTCAACTGCTCCTAAGCAGTTGGGAAAATTAGCTCTATCTTGAAACCCTCCTGCTACATTTACTTCCCAAATATTTCTGCACACGGTCCGTACTATTTTACATGCAGTAGATCTACCAATTCTGTAACTGTAGTGTATGTCTTTAAAATTGCATCCACTGGCAAGATATCTGAAACAAAAAAATGGGGTGTGGCTGTGTCATGGACACGTCAAAATTATTGTTGCAGTGCAAGATGTCATGTCAAAGTGGAGAACAATCATAGATAACTATGTAAGAAATCTCAAAAAGCAATCACTATACTACAAGTCAGGTACCGGTGCCAAGAAAGTGAAAAGCTATGTCTACGGGGAGCAATTATCATTTCTGAAAAAAAAAAAAAACATAGATCCACAGGCTAAAACTAGTAGTATTGAAAATGAAAATCTAAACAATGACGAAGATAATGAACGTCCCAATAACACGGAAGAAGCAGACACTATTGATTTAAGCCCTCACACAGCGACTCCATCCACATCAAATAAGCCAACTCCAAAAAAACGTAAGCAAAGTGACAAAGAAGATAAATTGCTAGATTTTATACAATCCCATAAACCAAGAAAGAACACACCCGAAGATAAAGATCTTGCCTTTTTTTACTCGATTCTTCCTACAGTCAGGGGCCTGGATCCTGATCAAATAATTACCTTTAGACTTCAAACAATACAGTTTCTTCAGAATTTAAAAAAATGTAATACCAGGGAAGCACGCTTACCTCAAAGCGAATGCCACACGACTTATTCCCCAGATCTATCATCAGCTTCAACGAGTTCATACTTTTCTCATTTTTCGCCACAAGATGAGTCCTTTTAGCTAATGACCCTAAGGGCTTACTATTTATCAATATGTATTTTTTTTCATTTGTGTCATTATTAAACAAAAATAATACATAACATAATAAAGTACTTACCTTAATGTTATTACCAGCATCTCTTCAGGTGATATTGAATTCCTCATATTTGTATCTTGATGCCTTATGTGATCTTTTAAACATAATAACAGTTCATCAAATGAGCTCGAAGACATTCTGAGATAGTTAAAAATTTATCAGCATCTGCTTTAAGACGCGCATATAAAGTATAATACTGGCCATAAAGATATCGTTCACTATTTATAGGATGAACCCACAACCTCTTCTCTTTGCGTTTTGTTTTTAAATATTTATCTACCATATAAACAAACAATACGATTTCACTAGCGTCCATGTTACCTTCACGAGTCTTTCGAATGCTGACGCTCGTGTGTTGTCCAAACAACGTGCGTTAAATATACGCACTTTACAACACGCGCGTACACAATACGCTCGTGTGTCCCCAGCCTTAAATGCACTTGAATTAAAAGAAAAAAAGGAAGGAAGCAAAAACAGTTCAACAATTTTTATTTTACTTTTGAGATATTCAACAACATCATAAAACAACATAATCGCCAACATAGCTTAACGAATTTGGAAGCATTTTAATCATATAACTCAGTTTTTCTTTTTCACTTACATTAGCACCTGCACTTTTAAGTTCGTTCACTAACTTTTCAAATTCAGTAAAAAAGGCACTCGAATCTTCAAATTATTTTAACCTCAATTTATCTAATCTATTTCGTATACAAATTTGCAGTGCAGTAGATTCCTTTAAGTAGATTTCGTCGAACTTTTTCATAATTCCATACGCCGTTTTTTTGTATTTTATAAACTGTAACTGATCATTCGAAATACCAATGTAAATCACATTGATTGCCTTCAAGTCCTTTTCACTCCACTCGTCCTCTTTATTTGTTGTACCTTTTGCTCTCGTTGCCAATGTAAAGAGAATAGATATACCTCAGTTTTAGCTTATGTGGTGCTGACTGACAGCTCACAGCTGACGGCTTTGAAAAGCTACCAGACCAAATTATGTATCCCTACGCCGAACCATATGATCTGCAAAAAACATGTATTTAGCAGTTGTCACTTCTGACAGTCAAAATTTAGGTATATACATAAATGTTGACTGTCAGAAGTCAGCTGTGAACTGTCAGTCAGCACCACATAAGCTAAAACTGAGGTATAGGTAGCGCCATTTGGAAGAATTTGATGATGTCATTGCTTACGTCACCCACGAAACTACGTCACCCAGTACACATCAGTTGTGTCGTCCATGTGTTTAGGGCGGTTCTTTCATTTATCTTTATAATGATTTAGATATTAGTGTTTGTCTAGTAGTGATTTTTTCGTGTATAGTTAGTTAATTTATTATGTTTACCACTCAAGTATCTGTTTTAATAGGCTGCTATAAAATACAGCAGTGATGTTCTCATTAATGATTTAGACATTTTATTTAATACATTTATTTAATATTAGTAACTATAATGCTAAATATAGATGCTAAATATAATATGTAGGCGTATTGCTCTTCTCAAGATATTTATTATTTTATAATAGTTTTT
>CABFWB010004352.1:3393-17192 GCA_902151455.1 Timema bartmani
CCCCCATTATCCCCTCTGAAAATGAATTTTCAAACCCAGCCAAGAAGATCAAAGACTAGAGCCTAGTGGTTACAATTTATCTGTTGGCTTACCACTCAAGTGTGATGTTCCTAAATTATCAGCTGAATTGATCCAAATCAACGAGAGGAGTGTGAGATGGTGATGATGAATATTAATTGTATTTTTTTTTTTACATAATTCTTTATTTGCAAGGAGTGTTTTGTCTATGGCTAGTAGTTTCCACCATTTATAGTTCAGAACAGGGTGAACTGTGTTTTAACACATCCTGGTTTCTTCCTATTTACATAGTTTGTCAAGTAGTTACAGAAATTATAAAAGACTACGGGAGTAGTACATAAACACATACTTAAGATAAACTGTGATTATAACTCAAACACCACCAAACAGCTCTAGGCCTATTAATCACACAAAACTGTTGGATAGTGTTTGTGGTATTAAAACTATTTTCTGACAGCACCTGTTTGTAAACTAAACTCGAGCCTTCTAAATATATGTTAATGGCGGTTGATGCTCAAACATATCTACATATAAGGTACCTGAAGCAAATAAGGCCCACCTTATTTAAAAATCGAATAATTTATATAATTGCTAGGATTAATGGAAATTACAATGTTCATATTAAAGTTTGTTTTATTACTAATCAGAAAAAACACAAATAAAAACAAATCTTAGCGTAATTTAATTTTTAAACATCTCTTGATAAAACACTATGTTTGTGCCTTATTAAACCATAGTATTAAACCATGAACGAAATCAAATATTTGAAAAAGAAAATTACAATTATTTGGCACTTTTTCATAGGAACTAAGTTGAGATCATCTTTAATCATAATTCTAGCTTAAAAACAGCACACAAATACGCCACGGTCTTCTTTGGTGAGACCAACACACTCTTCATGGTACCAATGAAGACACTGTGAGCATTGCCTCGTATCAGCAACCTTTTCTTATCTGCATCCATGACAGTATCATCCATCTTTTGACGGTCTATTTGTTCCTTTACTTTTCTTTGTTTTTTCCTGTTTATTAGTGGCAGCCTTCTTTTTACTACTATCCTTTTCTTTGAAAAGTTCTTTGGTCACTCTCTGGCCCTGATAATTTAATGCTTTTCTTCATGGTTTTGCCTTCACAACTGCATAATTTGGCGTTGGCATTAACTTGTGAAACGGGGACTTCAAAACATCCTTTGTTTTTAGATTTACCAATGTAATCTCATCATCGGATTTATCTGCAATACCAGGTGGAGGATTAGGGGATGTTCTTACTGGTACTGTTATTGTTGCGGCCTCTTCTGATATCTGTTCCCATCTTGGCACTGGCTCAATAATTTCACTGTCGAAATCTGAAGATGATGAATGGGCTGTAGATTCGAAGTGGACGCTGTTGATGCCTTGGCTGACAGGCATAAGGCTCGGGTTCGCTGTCAGAAGATTTGGAATACACTGATAATATTACCGTGGGTCATACACTTTGACCAGACTTTACTCAGAACTGTGTTAAAACGCGCTTTGGTCAGTATTTTATTAGGCTTTTGGAACATGAACAACAAGAGTTATTGGTCCCAATGATGCTCGAATGATCTGTAGACAGCTTTGTCAAGAGGCTGTAGCTCGTGAGTGGTGTTTGAAGAAAGGCAGTACAACAAGATATTATCATTCTCTGCAGCGTCAACTATAAGATAATCTAAGTGCGACGATGCCCTATTAAAAATCAGGAGACATTTTCCAGAAGCTTTGTGTTTTCCAAGATGGTTAATGAATTCAATGAATAATGGGCATGCGCCTCTTTGGTGCCATTCTTAATAAACTCCCAGCAGGCAAATTGTCATCGAACTCAGGCTTATGCCTTTTACCTTTGAAGATAATCATAGGGGGGATAGCAACCCCTACTGCATTTACACAACCAACAACAGTGACACTCTCTGCATGTTCTGAAGAAACCATATGTACTCTTTGAGAACCTTTTTGCGCTAAGACTGACTGCTGTTTATGTATCGTGAGACGATATCCCTTTTCATCCATGTTGTAGAGGCGTTCTGGATGATTATTAATGTCTAACTCCTCATAAAGCTTCTCGACTCCATCAAAGTACTGATTCACTATGGCTTTATTTAGTTTTTGAGCTCGAGCAGGATTCAAAAATTGGGCTTTACGTTTGGAAATGTTTGGGTTTCTCCTTAAAAACAACTTAAACCAATCTTTTCCCGTAAGACAACTTTCTTTATTGAAGTTATTCTTAATTTTATTTTGTTCACAAAATATAAATGTTTGCCTTCGTATAGCTTTTGGAGTTAAAGGGACACCAATTGAAGCAAACTTTACTATTCTTTTTACCAAGTTCTTCTCTTGTTCTTTTGTTAGCACAGTCTTTCTTCCGTCGTCTTCTCTGTCTTCAAATGGTTCCTCAATGTTCTTCTAGGCACTCCATAGCGTTCTGTCGCTGCACGTTGAGATAGTTGTCCTCTTTGTATAGCTTTCATAGTGGCTTCCAGACTTTCATCTGTCCAAAGACCCATTTCTTCTTGACTTCTGACATTTTCAGGGGCCTATAGCAACAAAATAAGTGACTATCACGATCAATCACTAAAAAATAAATTCACAAATTATAGCAGTTTAATCATTTTGCACTCAACTCTTTTTCTCAATTCCTTGCTAAAACACTCAGACCTATTCTCACGTATTTTCCCCTTAAAATTGAAGTTTTAGAACATATAATCATAAAAAAACCCACATACCATGCATATATTAATATTGAAGAATTCTAAATAATATATATGTTATAAAGAAATATATTACAAATATTTATTAAGAAAATTTAACAATTTGAAAAATTGAAAAACGAAATTAAAATCTTTAAATTAAAGATAATAAAGTAACTTAATTGTTTTATTTATCACCCAACCTGAAAGTAGTAACATTTATTTCTGAACAGTTCTGATACAAGTTTGCTGTCTTTAACATTTTTTGATTATGTACTACATAACTTTTTTAAACTAATGAAATCGGTCTCTTTTAAGGGTTTAGTAAGGCCCACCAACAAATTTACTGGGCCTTATTAGCCGCGGAATAGTAGGTTAGATTACAACTATTTTCACTTAAAATATGAATCCAAATCAATCAAAACAATCTTAATTATATAACTTTAAATTGAAATAATAATTGTAATATAAAATCAATGTGAAAAGAACAAGATATTAAATAAAACTTACAAACTTTAAAGTCATGATTTTATAAAACGGAGAGACACAATCACCTCACACAAAGGTCTCGGCCAAACTGACAAGATGGCGCCGCTAGTAAATATCGCTCCACTGATTTGTCATTGTACTGTGTCTTTGGTGGGTGTGGAAAAAACCCAAACTGCCCAACTGACGGTAAATGTTATTTTTTTAAAGCGGGCCTTATTAGACCCTGGGCCTTATTTTCCACAGGTACCTTAGGTCACATTTTAAAATATAGAATAGTACATAATAAATTATCTAATAGCGTCACCCTGGTCATAAGAATACGGAGAACCTAATGACACTAAAATTATTAAAAATAATTTATAACTAACAAGTGAATCAAAACTAGGCCTAAGTAAGTCCTGTGTTGTTGATGCTTGAAAGTTTAGGTTGTGTTAGTTTTAAATACTTTAAAATAATAAAAAAATTACAACTATTGCATATAATAATACAATAAATAACAATACAATAACTTAACCTTACCTTTAATTAGTAGGCTAGTAATCAATTAAACAATATAATGATGCTAAGAAAAAATGTCATAGTATATTAAAATTTAAAGGTAGAAACACATTTGTGTAAATAGGCCTATAATTTTAGCCAGTTGTCTAAATGTTGAAAAAATAAAAAATTTTACTATAATTTTAAATAATCATTTATTGACTCTGGTTTTTTTTTACTGCTATGAGGGGTTAGAAAACTATGTAACATTATTTATTATTTTCTATAAAAAAAAGTATCTTATAAATGTATTGGTTTTGGCGTACCCTCCCACCTCATCACACTTTTATTCTAGAAATTATTTCAAAGGTTAATTTTATCTGTAGACATGTTTGATGAAGTAAGCTCTTGGCTGAATATTGATTTCAGTTACTGTGAAAGGAACATTGATGAAGTTGAAACTCTTGTAAAGAAGAGAATCAGAAATCCAATTCCTGGAGTTTCAGCTAAAGTAGTAGATGAGTTTACAAGAGATTCTATACATTAAGTTATCTATAGAATTTATCTTCAAGGTTGGTTCCAGTGATTATTTACAAAACTCTTACTTGGATCTTGACCACTTTCTCTTTTGCCTTTATTTACAAAAATAAGCTACTGTTTTTATTTTTAATATTTGGCCCTCAAGAGCAATAGATGTATAAATTGTATTATACAAACTATTGAACATGTTTATATTAGCTGCAATTTAAAAAATATTTTTTATCGAAGCGTAAAATATCCAATTATGTTATTTTTATTGATAATTCTCAGGAAACACGTGTCATTGGATACTGTCTTGTCGGCCATCAAACACAGTGACAGTTTTTTGTGTATAGAAAGTCTCGCTGAGCACATGTGTTGAAAGTGTTAAACATGTTTGCGTAGATCCCATTCTTGTGTAAAATTGTTGGCCTTAGCTAACATATGCACACCTTTACGCCTTACTTCACATGATGTGATGCTCTTAGAAGGTGACATGCTAATGGGTAACCTTGATTTAATTCACAGGATCCTTGCACGGATACTAACTAATTTGCAATCACCCACAGTTACTGCCTTACTAATTGTTTGTTTTATGTTATAGATGAGGCCAGTATGTGTGGTACATATAAATGTTTTAGCTGGAGATGAAGATGGATGCGAATAAGAGACACCCACCTTTAATAATCAACTTAGGCGACGATGATGATGAAGATGAGTCCAACTCTGATGATGACGGGGAAGAAGTTCTTGCTACACCTCTAGACAAGTTCAGGGGTGATAGTAACTAACCCCTAAATTTGCTAACATATTTTTAAGGGCTTTAAATAGTTCTGAAAAGCATTACACATATAATATAATAATATACATATTCCATAGTGAATAGTACAATCTGTGTTTTACTCTCTTTTGCTGAAGACATAATCATGTGTTTTGTTGTGTTTTGATTGTGAACTTTGAGGCTTACAGTTTCCTTGTAAGTGTGTAGGCCTTTCCATTCGATCCTATTTTCAATGTTTGATTTATAACACATAAAAAAAACTGCATTTTTAAAAAATATTTTATTTTTAACAAATAATTAAAACTGTCACTTATTTTTATTATTATTACTTTTAGTGTTTTTAAAACTTTATTTGCCAAAAGTGACAGCTGTTAAACGTATGGCCTTTCAAATCATATGTTTTGGCGTAGGGATACATTTTGACATCTAGTAACTTTTCCAGAAATTTTCTACTGTTCTTACTACCAAAATCAAACTGTACATACATAAATACATACATAAATACATAGATACATAGATACATAGATACATAGATACATACATACATACATACATACATACATACATACATACATACATACATACATACATACATACATACATACCTAATAACGCTGTTCCCTAATAGGGTAGGCAATAAACTACATATAGCTCAAAGAACAACTCTGAACTTAATTCATCCTCACTAACGTTCTCCACACCTCCCTATCCTTGCTTATTTCCTTTCTTCAACAACATCCATAGACTAAGTCAAGCCTGTTATTTTATTCTTAAAGCTTATAATGTATCTATTTTTTACACATTCTTCTACAACATTTAGCCACGTCTTATATGGCCTACCCCTTCTTTTTGATCAATACACTGTACCTTCATATATTTGCTTCAAAATTCGATACACATTTATCCTCTCAACATGCCCAAACCAACAAAATACGAATCTTTCACAGTGATATGTTGGATTCCCTTTCAACCCACACTCCTTCAGCACCCATTCATTACTGACCATCCATACGCTAGTGCGTATAGCCCAAGCGGGTAGTAAGAAAAACTGCTAAACAACTGTAATATGAGAATCAGTAAGTTACTTCTGGTAGATTTTGATTCACACGTTCACATTCATTTGAACGCTCTGGTTTGATTGCCTTTAATCGTGATTCACACGCTCATAGAAATTCATGTTAACACACAATGCTTTTCAACACCAACTCGACACACCTGATTGCAAACACAATTTGTATTTGAGTGAATAAACATTTATCTATTTTAGGTTATCATCACAATGTCAATTGTTGTGTGAGCTATGAGATGCTAGCACATTACTCTATGTGATTACCTTCAGGCTGATTGGCTCTTACTGGCATCTCATCGCGGTGCTGAAACAATTTCCACTAGCGCCTATTGTGCTGAACGAAAGGCGCATACATCTTGGGATTGGTTAAGAGCGCGTTTCTGTTCTACTCGTGGTTTCTTCGGTGGTACGTATGAATCACAAACCCGGGATTTGATCAGCGAATATTATGGGTGCCGAGTCGGTGGCACGGATGCCTAACTATAGTTTGGAAGGAAAGTGTTTAGTGCGCTTTTATCTTTACAACCCGAATATTGGTTTGATTTTATTTCTATTCATCCGGTGCTTGGCAGGCACTCAGCCCTTCAGCCGGTTAGTGCTGCCTACACCATCTGGTAGAAATCCCATATACTAGGGGAGTTCAGAAAGTGTGGTGGTTCCCCGTTGCCTTCCCTAGAGATCTTTTACCTGCCACAATCGACATGGGACCGACGGCTTCACTTCCCCTCCGAAGGAAGTTGTGCTACGGATTTTTATCGCTAAAGGGAAATTCCGTTGACCCCAGCTGGGACTGAACCCACAAACATAGGGTCCTAAGGGGAGCACTTTACGCCAAGACCACCTAGCTCAACTATATTTACTTAAGCCCCTCATATTTGCCTTTCTACCTTTTGGATTAAGTTTGATAACCATTTAATACACGTACACAAAGTAGTAATTTGTGATAATGATACAACACATTTTAATCTCATTGTGAATGGGAGGGGACCCCCTCCCTCTTCCCAACCTCCCGCAAAGCCATTACTTCCTCTCAAGAGGGGGCAATCCTTATCTAGCTACCCCTCTCACTGAATAAAGGGCAGCGGAAAGATTGTCCGTGATGCCACTAATGGAGTCTCTTGAGGCCGTCCCAGGGTTGTGCTGTATAATATAATCTTCACGGCGAAGTACCGGGGAACAGGAGGGAAAAGGTGCTGTATTAATTCCTCAGAGCTCTACTGCAAAAAACTACCAGTCACCACCTTTGCTTCGCCTCTCAGACTCTCTGTTAGCATCCGTCCACCAACGACACGCATGGGATTGTGCCATATCATTAGTGGTAGCAGCCAACCACTTGCGGTGACGCTGAGAAAGCTGAGCTAGGATGCTAAATGGTAGAACAATGAGACGCGTTGCAGACGTTTAAAAATCCTGCATTATTTAACTAAGAAGTTTGATATTTAAAAATATAGTTATCAACTAAATGTAGGCGAAAATAATCAGCAGGTTTATGATCAGTTAAAAAGTTTAAATTTTGGGCATAAAGTTAAAAATAAATATATTCAAAGACACTTCGTGCAAAAACTCGTGCTTCTGAGATTAAAGAAAAAGTTAGAAACCTGGATCTAACCTTCATCTATCAAATACAATCCTGTTTTGATAGGGTAGCAAGAGAGCCTCTTAAAATAGTGTGATTGCTTTATATGGTTTTATGTAAGCTATCACACAATCTCTTAAAACGTTTTAAACTTTAAACCACGTAGCACCCTTAAGGGTGGTTGAAAAGGAAGGTTGTCGTAGTTCAGACTCATGTTGGTGTACCAACTCGGCTTCAGCTGTTGTTTACCTGTTTATCTATTTCCCTATGAGCCATGCTTAGCCTAAACTAGACTAAGCCAAACTAATAATGTGAACCATCGTGTTTGTGTAAAATAGGAGGGAAAGTTTTGTTGGTTTTTGGGAACAAATTCGTATGGTCATTGGGGAAAAAATATTACTGCTAAAGGGTTAGTCGGTCCAAATTTATATTTGGCGGTTAAGAAGATTATTCACTAAGATCAAAGACGTAGGCATAATATGTTTATCTTCAAACACTAAAAAAATAAATGTAGTTTGCAACCTTATGATTATGGTTTTATTCTCAATCAACTAAGGTTCCCCTGAATATTGGTCCTGGATAATAAGACCAACGCCTAATTCTGCTGTGCAAATAATCTCCCTATTGATTGTATGAAGGCAAACAATTTCACGTTCATCTCATTTGGCGATACATCAGAGAAGTTTCTTGAAACATCATGCTCCGTACTGAACAAACGAACGGCGTTCATTTATAATAAACTACTTCAACCCCCAACCTTAGTGTCTATCCCCGTGAAAACCCACGTTTATTTCTCTGCACAAGGGTAAAAAGGAAAATCTATATAGGAAGTTAAAACAACTCAATGAACCTAGTCACGTCGCTATCCTATTTCCCGCCAACTTTTCTTCATTACGTGTGTTTCTTTCCTCCTCATTCCCACGCAGGACTTATGAACTGGTGGTGGTGGTCAGTATACCACGAGAAAGAGATGAAGGGGAGCAGGGAGCAAATGATGGAGCTACACACGAACAGAACTAAACACACAGATAAAAAATATATAACGAAATATAAAAAAATGCTACTGTAGGAGAGGTTAAAAAATATATCCATAGGAAGAAAATGTCGCTGTAGAACGGGGCGCATCCTGTGTAGCGTATCTCTCTATTTTTCAAGGGATGGATGAGATTCTTTGTTCCTTGCACGAAACAAGGGATAGTGTTTCGTCACATTAGAAATTAGAAGGTAATACATTTTATTTTTTATTGAATGTTTGACGCACATTCTCTAAAAACAGGAGTAATATTTACAATATAAAATTTAATTTCCCTCGAACTAACAAACACACCAAGAAACACTCAAAACTTTATACATTAACTTCATATATATCAAACCTGATCGGTGGACACAAGTACTAAGGCGTCAGTCTCGTCTTGTCTGTAAGTTACGGGGAAGTCAGGGTTATATTAATATTTTAATTATTTGAGGTATTTAACGTGCATTTTCTGAACCGACAAATTATATAAGCACACGAGAATGTCCATGAGCGAGAGCGAAAGAGCCTACCAATTTCACCGGTAAAGATATTTTCACATAACTTCCATGGTTCTTTTTACATACCATAGTCGACATGGAACCGACTGCTTTATTTTCCCTCCAGAAGAAGTTTCGTTACGGATTACTATCGCTAAAGAAAATCCGTCCACCCCGGTTGGGCTTGAACCCACAAACATCGGGTCCTGAGGCGAACAATTTACCCCAAGACCACCAAGGTCGACGTCAAGGTTAGAGTTCCAGCCGGATGAACAAAGGATTTTTTTTCCTTGAATGGTTTACCACCATCCCTCCGTACAAATGCGTGTACATTGCATATAAAATACACCTTACTTGTGACTACCCCATTTGTGTATGAATTAAGAAAACATTCCAATAAATTGGTACTAAGGTTCAAGTTGCTTTTAAATCTTACGAAGGACTTGCAATATTTGTAGTGTGAAAATTGTTTTAAACAAAGCCAAGACTATATTCAAAAGTAAGAAAGTTATGATGATTGAATATGTTTATAAATATAAACTTTCTTTGAAACAATTTTTACACTACCAACATTGTAATACAAGCCATATCCCTAGTAAGACAATTTGTGTATATTGATTTTCTTTAATACCTAATAAAAATGGTTGATTTTTTTTCAGCTGAGTTTGCAGTCTTAGGAGTTATACTATTATTGCACAAAGTTACCGTTTCCAGAGAGGTTGGGGGTTCGAATCCCTGTAGGGTGTACTGGGGCTGGTTTTATATATTTTATTTTATTATATACTCTCAACGATAATGCAAGTTTATTTCTACAGAATTACCCTTCATTTATTTACACCTTAGATTAGATAAAGATTTTGATAGCATTTTTGTTGTTTTGTTTTTGTGCATCGCATCTTACTACCCACCCGTGCTATCCTCATATCTACAATGATGGTGTAAATACGACGAAGGTAGAATTTAGAGGAAATGTAGCCACATTAGCCTGGTTTGAGAGTGAGAGACCCTTAAGAAAAACCACCGTAAGTACACCCAACCACAATTATAGCCTCGATCTCCCCATCATTGGCTGTCTAGTATAGTGCAAAAGGGACGCACTAGACAAGGGTTTCTAACTTAAAAGTACCCTAGGGCCAGAATCGAATCCACGATTCTATTGGCTGGCCGCACCATAATCGTATGATTTTTGTCATCTTATGCAAAAAAAATATAAGATACTAAACGAATTTTCCGACTAAAATATACTATCTTTGATATGTCAATATAGGTCAGCAGATTTAAGGAATAAATTAAACATAAACATCATTTGGAGTTTCATGGATTTTTTCCCCAAAAGTCTAAACTTTCTATTTATCGGCTAAAAACATCAATTTTACTACAGTAGATTAATTTTCCAAGAAACTTCATGGGCCGCTAAAAAAAGGCATTGCGCACTGCCAGTCAGAAGCCCCTGCTCTATGTCATACGACTACTGATACTGATTATAGGTTTGTTAAAAAATGTACACACTAAAAACTAAACCATAAATATGGCTAGTTTTTTATGAGAATCCCTAGCACCAGACTATCACACTATATAGCCCTGACGTGGTAAAAATGGTCGAGGTCTTGATAAACTGACTTTGCCCCAACCAACTATTGAGTTACTTTATTTCGAATACCAGTAGGTTAGGACATTTTGTACTCGTAGGGGGCAAAATGAGCCATTGCAAGAAAGATTCGGAGTTCACTAAAATGCGCTATTAGCAGAGCCCAAATTTTGATTTTTTTTTTTTTTGTACATCACGAGCACTGCTCATGTGTTAATATGTTATCAATTCCCTGTATCTAGAAAAGTATATTTTATAGGTCATTTTTTAGTCATTTTTGATTTTTAGGACCTAATTCAATGTTTTAAATTTTTTTTTTTACTCATTATTTGGCATTTTTGTTGAATAATATCAATGTTTTGAAAATCCATCAACACTTAAACATATTTTTTACCACAAAGTTTTTGGACTGACTAAATAGTGTAGTCTTCAAATATTATTATTATTAGCACCGCGTCTTACTACCCATTCGGGTTATCCGCACTTACGCTAACGTGTAATGGTAGGGTAATTGTGAGATGAAATTGAGGACCTACAGTTTAACGTGGGATCTTAACCACGGTGTAGGCGTGGAATTCCACACATTCCCAAGTTGGTCTTCAAATAAACTTCTTAAACTTTTAATTTTAAGGTAGGTAAATCCCCATTACTCGTGATGTACTACAATTAAACTGAAAAACAACTAAGCTGAAATATTGTTGTGCTAGGGGGTAACTATTGTTTCTGAAGTAGGTGCTTGAAAATCAATGTTTATGTTTAGCAGGATTGCTTCTGAAGTAGGTACTTGAAAATCAATGTTCATGTTTAGCAGGATTGCTTCTGAAGTAGGTACTTTAAAATCAATGTTCATGTTTAGCAGGATTCAAGAGTTTATTTGTTAAAAATATGTCATTGCATACAAAAATACATATCTATTTTAGTTTCAATTTACAAAGGACTTGTTTTCTCTACTTATGTGTTTATTCTTTCCTAGTTTTGGCTTAGAATTTATCAGAATTTTTAATGTCATTTTATTGTTCTTTTTTTAAAATGTTTAAGTCATCAAAATCCAAGCTCTGGTTATTAGTAGCTTACAATCATATTTAAACTCCTGAAAATAAAATACGTTGATTTTTAAATTTCAGGGCTTCGCTCCACAATACTGTGAATCCCTGATCTTGTTTTCCGTTACCAAGTGGGTAGGCAGCCCTTCGTGCTTCGAGGTTCTACAGATTGCGTTCCCACAAGTCGCAAACATCTTTGCGCGAGACGAGGAATCTCAGAGCAATCCGATATGCAGACACACACAGCACATCCTGAAGTGGTTACAGAAGTCGACTATAGGCCCAGAGGACTATAGTTTGATCTCGTCATCTTCTCGAAATGCATTAGATAAAATTGATATAAAATACATTAGAACTTATTAGTTACAAGTTTAAAACATGAAGATAATGCTAAAAACTCAATGAGAGCCAATCAACAAATTATAATTTAAAGAAATGAGTTTTAAATTATAAGTTAAATGATTATGACTTTATTCGTGTGCAGATTCCTACTGGGTGTAATGAAGGTAATTTTTCCTGAACTCTCCCTCCACACAAATGGGTATCCATTTCTAGTTATACCCTTTAAGCGTATGAACCAAACAGGTAGTGAGACGCGGGCCTAAAATGTATACCTTCTTCACTCATATGCCTATAGTGTGGTTAAATTCGGATATCTCGGACATTTAGTACAAAATAAATAGTTGCACATCTTGTGAGTATTCCCATTCAATTTAATGTGTGCACAGTCGCTCTTCAAAATTAAATTGCAACATAGATGAGGATATTCACCATCGCAAGAAGACAATTCAAAAAATAATTTAAGCAAACAATTAAAGCATTGCTAAAAAACCTAAGATTCTCATTAACATCCAATACTCCGCCTGGAAATTTCTACCGATCCTGTCGGATGTTTTAACTATTTCGGTGACCAATACGCGACCAAGACAGACGCCAACCATTGACCATGTAATTAGCGAGTGAAACGTAGACAAGCAATTACATCAAGAACTGGTGCGTGAGTATATATTAAGCACAGTAATAATGATACACATATGTTTCCAAACAGAAAATAAACATAGCATAGGAGAAAATATCCTAGCTCTTGAGTTTGGTTCTCTTTTATTGTAATTACTGCTTGTTTCAGGCGCTTATGATGGGAAGGACGCGAGCGACAGTTGAAGGCAGTTTTTCTTTTAAGTTTTTATGAATAAAATTCCTTTTTGGACAAATAAAACTTAACATTTCTTCATTATATGAAGTTAGTTTAATTTTCTACGTCAGAAATAAATCATAACCATAATGTTAGAGCTGAAAAGTACAGTAGTGACGTGTAGATACATAAGAGACCATTAAAGTCATAAACTCTATATTAAAAATTACTGAAAACATATGGAAGAAGAGAAAAGAAAAAATACAGGAAAGGCAAGTCTAATAAGGGTGAAGAAGGAAAAAAATAAATAAATTGAGAAGATGAAACATGAAAGCCAAACCCTCTTGAAATGGTAAACGTCTTATTGTTCGCGTCCCTTCTAAAGAAGGTCACTAAAGGTCCCCCTCCTAACCCCACCGACGACAAGGTCACGACTAATGATGTTCCTGAAATAATTCTAAAACGATAGTAAACATACTTTTACTTTAGCTTTACCAATTTATTTAATAACATATTAGATTTAGTAAAATTAGTCTAATGACTAGAATTGTTTTTTTTTATTTTTAACTTTACTTTGTATAAATAAATGGTACGGCGCACCGCACAGACTTTCTCTCTCTTTCTATAAACTCGTAAGACTTCTGAACGGAATAATGTACATTGTATCATCACCACTCCACATAAGAACATGCATAAAATAATATACAATGATATAGAATCAATGAGAAAAGAGGCGCATCTTTGTTCACCTAAGAACATTTCAAACAGTTTAATGTCTTCCACAAGGGTCAACACTTCGTATTAAAATTTCGATTTCTGGTTAAAGTTTTAACATTTTATAAGGTGTTGCAGATCTTCAAGTCATCGCATTGATATTTAATTATTCATTTATACA
>CABFWB010004352.1:18340-39392 GCA_902151455.1 Timema bartmani
ATAAATGAAATTTAATCAAAATCGTTAGAGCCGATTTTGAGAAAATCGACTTTTTCTCTTTTTTCCCTTCAGTAAACTACCCTTAATTTTAGGGGTAGATATCCAATTCCAAAAACCCCTCGGGGCAACCCTATGAAAACCCTAGATATCAAGTTTCAGCTCAATCGGTAAAATAGTTTAGGCTCTAGTTGGAGGTACAGACAGACAGACAGACAGACGGAAATTCAAAAACCACTTTTTCGGATTCAGGGAGTCATGAAACGTCAAAATTCATCAAAATCTCGAGTTCGATTTTTTTGACGATCACCATACTTTCTCTACCTGTAAGATAGAGAGAAAGTAAAAATGACATGCATTGCAATTTTTAAATTATGCAATTCTTCAAAAGAAAAATTTTGCTTTACAGTCCTTCTACATTTTTATTTTAGCAAGATTATTAATATAATTTACTAACCTATTCTTCATACAGTTTAATAATGACAAACCTCTAAGTTTTTTCCTCTTTGCACTTAAATATAGATTTCATCTAAATAAAACTAAACATATTCACTTTCTTATTTTCTACGTCCACACTCCACAATATGGTTCTCAGCGAAACTTGTAAATAAATACTATCCACGGAAGTGGAATGTTTGTCCGATTTTCCCCTGTCATTTGACAGGTTGGTTAGGGACTCCTACACCCAAACAGTCAGGCTAAGCTATAAACTAATGAGGCATAGAGAGAAAAGAATGGAAGCAAAAAAAACCTATGTCACACTTCTCTCCAAAACATGGCAGAGTTTCACTGGCAAAGAAATCGTAAAACATGCACCATCGATTAATCTAATTTTTCTTATTTTTTCGTTGTCACAATGGTGGCAAATGATAGTAATCATTTTAGAAAAGAGATATAATTTGAACTAGTTTTTCTGAAAATTAAAATTAAGGAGAAATATTTCAGTTTTATAACTTTCAATATATAACATTATAGCCAAATTGGGACATATATTATGGATAATTTAAAAACTTTGTTATAAAAATTGACAACATAGAATTAAAATTACGTGTTTAATTGCAAGAAACTAAAAAATATGTATTTGTATCTTTATTAATTATAAATACATTAGTTTAGAAAGAATTGTATGCGTACTGAATTTCAAAGGATAGATTAGCCCCCTCTAAGGTTACTAAAATTATTTAAATATATATTCATACATCAAGTCATGTTATCTACAGCTGTCACTTTTAATAGATATTATCACTATCTATAAAAATAGAAATAAGATGGTAAAATGCTATCGATGTTGGTCGCAAATAAATATGTTTGTATTTTTTTAAACTATTCTTCCAACCAAATTCAGGGTATATGTTTAGTTAAGTGAAAATAAATAGTTATGGTAAAAATCCACGACTCCCAATATTCAAGATCTATTGTGATTGCAATATGCCCGGAATAAACTAAACTTAGCTAGGGAGTTGATATGTTTTATTTTACCAAAAAAATATTTTTGTTATAAAAACTGAGAAAAAAAAAAGACTGAAATTAGCTAACGTCTACTCCACCTCATGTTTAAGAGATTAAAAAAATAACCAACATGAGAAGAATCAATCACACAGTAGGCTATCTTATATTCTGTGCGTGGAATATGATTGGCTACCTTACGTTTTGTGTGTAGAATATAATTATCTTCCAGCCAGTGTCTTGGTGGTATAGCACTTTAGAAGTGCAACAACTGAGGTCTGTGGATATAAACTACACCCGATATCATCGCTGTGGAAACTCCAGCTCTTGTGGAAAAAAGTTTTATCTTCGCTCTCTCTCAGTTAACTGTTGCCAAATCTCCTAAATTTCAGTTATGTCTGAAGGTGGTGTGCTGGGGTTAAGAAGGAGCTACTGGCAACCTAAACTAACCAGCGTTGCGAAAATTGTCTTATATTTAAGGCGATATTGACCACACTAAAACGAGGTAGTGACAACGCAAACTCCCGATAGTAACCACCCAGCTCCCTCAGCGATGATATCCAGTGTAGCTAGAAGCAGAAAGTATCGTCTTTTTTGGCTGGTCATTGTGAGGTCAGAAATTAACTGCTTTCACACTTTTTCTCTAATAAAATGGCGGTACACTTTATCTAAATTTTACCTTCCTCATACTTGTTACATCAGTGTAAATAAGCAAATATTTGGGTGGAGTAGTAAGGCGCATAGCGCGACGAAAAAAATATTTACTACTCAAATTTTTAAATACTCTCGTATGTAACCATCTAATAAAGCTATCTTCCCTCGTTCTCCAGCTTGGGAACAGCTTTCTAATCAGGCCCCTCGCTTGTGAACTGACTCGCTAATCAGCGTCACCGCGACGCCAAGAGAGGTACGGGGTGCAGATGTGTCTTACTGTAGTGACACGTGAGAAAGTGAGTGTAAGTTACACGTTCACAATAGATACGTAAAGAGCTGACATACCACCTCGACTAGGTAATGAACCCCGTGCCCATTGCTCATTCAATGCCCATTGAGAGCGTTTCGACTGTTTGACGATATTTTGAAACACAGTCCTGAGAGAAATCAACAGACATGAAAAATGAGGTGTGAGGGAGGACCATTTAACGCAATCAAGACGAGCTCAAGGCATTTTTTTTATCGCTACGTCTTACTACCTCTACAGGTTATAAGTATATATAATAATTACTCTAATGGAATGGAGATGATGAAGGAAGCATTTTATAGGTAATAGACCCGTATTTGCATGGAAGGAGAGTGGGAATTAATTTAGGAAAAACTCCCCTAAATAGATCCGATTGGGATTCAACCCTTGGTCTCTCCGTCTCAAGCTGTGATAATTATATTCATTATTTATTCAAGGTATCATCCTTATACCTAACTAATACTTTCAACACCAAGGTTATGCCTTAGTAAAATGGGTGAGTATTAGGAGGGTAACTTCGAGGAAAGGTACCCACATTATCATGGAGAGGAGATAGGAGAAAACTTTAATAATAAATTACAAATGGGAAACAAGAGATGCACCAGGATGAGATTCGAAGCTTAACTTCACTTCCCCTCTCGAGCGGTATTCTATTCTATTACGAGCTTGAATCCTTAGACTGTGTACTTACAGATTTAGTTATATAAAATTAGACGTGTTGAGCTAGGTGTTAGAGTGCCAGCCAATCGCATATCGTTATAATCTGTGTGATTATAACGTGTACTTAAAATAAATAAAAAAGGTAAACGTGCACTTTTTGAACCGACTGATTATATTAGCAGACGAGAATTTCTATGAGCGAGAGCGAAAGGGCCTACTAATTTTGCACGTACTGTACATTTCAGGGTTCTTTCACATTCCACAATCGATTCGGGACTGGTGGCTTTACTTCCCCTCAGAAGGAAGTTGTGCTACGGATAGTTATCGATCAAGAATAGTCCGTCAATCCCGGTTGGGTCTAAACTCACGAACAGAATCGTATTGGAAGGATATTTAATAAAGAATACACCGGTAATCGCTTGGAAATATAATTATTAAATCATATCTGAGAGTAATTCATCTTCGGTACACATAGGCACTAGATAACTTGCCGCCTATTTTTCCTACCTTAATTTCTAATCTTCTAAATCCCCGTTTCCCCCCTTCGGCCCCTTATTCACCGACACATGTATACCATATACACAAGTGTTATCTATGGAATGACAGATAAGTTTTTACGTTATTTTATTATGTAATATAGTTAGGTTTTAAAAGTAATAAGAATCTAAGCAAAGACTTATAAAATATAAATAAATACTCTTACACTATCACAACACACAAATTCATATTATATAATTAAAAAATATAAAGTATGCATTAGTAGACAGTAGAACATGTTACTACAAATTAAATATTTGCATGCACACAATAAAACAGTCGATAGTATATTTCTCCTTGATTTCTGCTGAGCTAACTGCTTAATGATGCCAGACAACCATTTTATCCAATAAGTGACCTTCAATTAAGACGATTGTCAGTGAATTAAGGTGATACTCTGTCATGTTGGTACACAGATACACCAAACCACAACAATCACACACACGATGAAGCCATACAATTATTTTAACTGGCAGAAAAAGATATGTATTTTTTCTCATCATTCAAAATTTGCCGCCCCTAAATTCTGCCGCCGTAGGCACGTGCCTACTAGGCCTATGCGTAAGTCCGCTCCTGTTTAGGAAATATGGTTCAAGCTCCAACCTCTCGCGTCAGAGTCAAGCACGCCAGTCGAACACACTGGCGCTTTGCGTGTCACTTGAGGTCTTATGAGATTTGTCTTCTCAATATTTTTTTGTTTTTACCGGGTTTTACTACCCGTTCAGGTTGTACGTATGTGTATTAATTACGCTAAATTGTTGGGATGAGGGAGGTTGAATTTGAGGAAGTGTATTAGCAGGTTATAAGTATAAATGATAACTACTCTAATGGAGTGGGGATGAGGAAGAAAGCATTTGGTAGGTAATATACCCGCATTTGGGTGGAAGAAGGATGGAAAACGATTTAGGAAAAAACCACCCTCAATATATCAGACCGGGGATCGAACTGCGATATAACCATCATCGGCAATCTAGTCTATTACGAGAGTGACGCCTTAGACCATGCAGCCACCGAAGCGGGCCGCTACACACGTGATTAGGGAATTTACTACATAGGTTACATCTAGTATAGACATTTTATTTTATAGAAATCTAGCTTTTTAAATAACCTGTATAATTAGGAGTTGTGAGGGTTCAAATGCCGGGTGGGTGTACTGAGGTGTTTTTTAAAAATGGTTTTCCGGTCATTCTCCGGGCAAGTGCAGGTTTAACTCCTCTCACTAGATATTCGACCTGTAGACTGGGAGTGGGTGTTCGTTCCCACAGTGTTGTTTCCCTTCTCCTCCGTAGAGTGCTAACTAACTCCACCCTCGCTATCCTGTTTAATCAAACTTACTAACGCTACCTAGAGTTGGTACAGTAGTCCCATGGCTTCTTTGGTGCTGACTGACAGTTCACAGCTGACTTCTGACAATCAACATTTAGGTATATACCTAAATGTTGAATTGTCAGAAGTGACAGCTGCTAAGCACATGTTTTTTGCAGATCATACCGTTCGGCGTAGGGATACATAATTTGATCTGGTAGCTTTTCAAAGCCGTCAGCTGTCAGCTGTGAGCTGTTAGTCAGCACCAAAGAAGCCATGGGGCTACTATAGCCAGCACACGAATGATAAACCATACTGAAATAAAAACCTACCCCAATAAAATTCAATAAAACTGCAAAAAAATTGTTAAGTTCTCGAATAGAAAACAAAATAAGAGTTGAAATAGTAGACATGATGGATAGTGAACTCAAAATTCGTCGCTGAAACTTTTTTTGCTCGCATTTTCATTAGGAATAAGAGATGAGTGGGCTCTTCTCACTTCTCCTATCTTTCCCAACGTGCGTGCCTTGAAGAGAGAGAAAGAAAGAGAAGAGAGAGGTTCCGTGTAGGGCCGGATAAAGCACGCCAACCAGGCGGTGTACCAGGAGACAATAGGCAGCCAAGAGGTTGTCGACTGGCTCAATGTGCATGTTCTATACTCTGTGGTAAGTACTTAAACACTTCACCTACTGCTTTATTTAGTAAAACAATGTTTTACGCCTGGGAATTAAAAAATTGTTTTAATGTATTTAGGTCTTTATAATGCAGATAATAATATTAATAACTAAAATAAACTTCGGAACTTTAGTAACGGTGCAGAGCCGTTTTCAGGGATGTTTGCCACTGTAAGATAAATAAAGTTGAAAAATGACTCCTGGGCATGGGAATCGACCCCCCTATCCTTTGGCCTGGCTAGAGATGCTAAACGAAAAATTTTCAGTTTTGGAAAATTTTCCCTATATTTTTTACGGAGAATTTTCAATTATTATTTCTTTAAGATAATGTCAACTAATTAAATGGAACTATAATGTAATCGATATATATATATATATACACATCCCAAGATTAGTTTCTCTTAAGGGCGTTAACACCAGAAACATCATCAAATGAGCTTCGGTGGCCGCAAGGTCTAACGCGCTACTCTCGCATTATACTTGACTGCCGATGACATGGAGATCGGTGTTCGATACCAATCAGTTGCACTGAGGGCGGTTTTACCTAATAGTTTTCCACTTTCACGGGTGCAATTCCTCTAAATTCAACCTTCCTCATCCCTAACACATTATCGTAATTAATACATAGGCATACAACACTAAGGGGTAGTAAGACGCGGTGCTAAAAAAAAGTAGTAAAGAAACAAATGAATGCAAGTCTTTTTCGACCCGTTATGTTCATAAATCATACTTTATTTTTTATCCTCAATAAGTTTTTTTAAAATAATTTTAAGGTTGGCCCAACATTTATCTTAGCCCTCTATCACCCGTGCTTCCTATCTAACCATCATCCACCCCGGCCCCCTCTCTACTTCTTATAACACACTCGTCTCTTAAAACACTATATTTTGAAGTATAATAGGCTCTATAATTTAAACATTTTCCGGAAAATATTACGATTCAAAGTTTCCTGGAAAAATGTCATCTTTAGGCCTGGCAGACCAAAGCTCTACCACTGAAGTATCGAGGCTTCGTCCCATTCTCAGGTATTTATCACTCATTATTTAAGGCAAAGTCGGTGTGTTAGACGTGCGAGATCATCAGCTACTTGTTGGTGACCTGGTGGTCTAGGGGTAAGGTGTCAGACTTCCGTGCTGGGGGTCCGGGGTTCAATCCTCGGTCCCGGCACAGATTTATCTGATTGCCAAACCCTTCCTTCACCTCTGACAAGACGTGTATTAATCACAACTTGTGAATGTGTGGAATGCCAGGCCTACACCGTGGTTCGGATTCCACGTTAAACTGTAGGTCCTCCGTTTCATCTCACAATCACCCTACCATTGCACATTAGCGTAAGTGCGTATAACCCGGACGGGTAGTAAGAAGCAGTGCTAATAATAATAATAATAATAATAATAATAATAATAATCAGCTACTTAATAGCTTTCAGAAAGGTAATTATCGTTAAATCAAAGTCGGCTTTCATGCTCTCGTTTAGCACTAATGCAACTTACATATTTACTCAAATGGATGTTCACTTGTGTTTTTTAACTGCATACAAGTGATACAACTCCATAACGTAACCGAATTAACGACTATTTCATTATTATAGATGTATATACTTTGAGCAATACTTACTTTTTTATCATTTATATTTTGGTCAAACACATGAACTACTTTGTCACGATTTCCTTCTTCCATGACGAAGTCACGTGGAAGTTTTAAACAAAGGAACACACCGTCTACATCTTCTATCTCCGTTTTAGTTGAGAAGGATCAGTTATTGATGCTTGTATATGCACGTTAGTTATCTTCAAATTTTTAAAAACTTATTCCTGATTGGTTGTTAGAGTAGTGAGAAGGTGATTTAAGAGAAAGATAGAGAAGAAAGGGGAAGGCCCCTTGGTGAAGCCAAGGAGGGCTACTCCCAGAAACTCTGCCAGTGTCGCCAATTTAGCGACTTTGTCACTAGAACTAGCAACTTTTACGGGTCTGAAACGACTAATTTTCATTTTTAGCGCCTAGCGACTAATCAGGCGAATGGTGACTTTCCTTAGTTGTATGTCAAGTTAATTATCATTATTTTAAATTTTATTGATGTAGAATTTTGAATTTTGAACTACCGTACTGCAAGAACGCATTATGCATTGCTTCGGTCTATGCCATTCACAAATCACAATGACATCGTTCTGCTGGTTTGGCAACACATCTGACGACTTCATTTTTCGTTTAGCGACTTTCCGGTACTAATATAGCTATAACACTTATATGGACGTTGGCAACACTGAACTCTGCCCCAGGGCCCAGTCTCGATTAATATAAAGTAGAGACTACACGTACCGTGTGTGGCGAGAACGGTTTTTGGTTTTGTTTTTCTTTGTATAATGCAACCAGTCTCAGTAAATCGTTGTATTCTTTATATTGTTTCAGAATGAAGCAAGTATTAAAAGCAACATTTTACTAACACTATACAATTATCATAAAGTAAATATGTGCCGATTCAAGCAATACAATTAGTAGTGTGTTTATGCACCTTAAAATTTATCAAATGATTATCAATGTCTTAATGTGATATCTAGCCGAAAAACTTCAATTTGCGCTGCGATCATGAGAAGTTGTAGATACCACCCAACAATAGGGAGATTTACTTACGTCGCCGTACCGGGTTGTAACAGTTTTAAGAATAAAGTAAAGAGCAATTTAAGGACAAAGATGCGGTAGACCTAGTTCCTATAGTCGGTAATATTGAATTTTTTCCGACAATTTGAAAAGTTACTAAAACACACTTTGGAATTGATCCACCCCACAAATATGTGATGTAATTTTACATCACATGTCTAATTGACATGACATATTTAACTGGGTGATACATAAGGCTTTTTTTTATTTTCTAATGATAGAAAATCTCAAAATTATTGTGAAAGGACTACAGCTAAGGAAGTTCAGGGGAATTTAATGGGTCGCTTTAGATCGATGTTGCATCTTGAGTAGCTAGTGATAGTTTGTTGACGTAAGGAAAACTAACAGCAGAAAAGTGATTTTAATAGTTTTTGATTGAAGTAAAATAGCATAAAATTCGGATAAAATAGCTCTGTTGTCATAAAATACTGAGAATTGCGTTTCTAATAAAAATGTTTGGTCTCAGTAAGATTTTACTAAATCGAAGACTGGGACTATATACAGGGTTTTCTGAAACTCAACGCCCAAACTACACATAGGGCTATAGTTTGTTTGAACCAAAAGTAATACAAAATCTCAATATACTCCATTCACGGTAGGAATTACTCTCTGAAAGGTCTTTTTTTTACTTCCAATATCCTACTATATAATAGATTTCTGGTAAGGAAAAAGGCCTTTCAGAAAACAATTCCTACGCTGAACAAACTTTACACTAACAGTACACCCAGCAAACTATGCTCATACCATTAAATTGTGTTCAAAGTATCGGCGTACAGCTCCGGGATAGCAAAGCTGTGCAGGCATGGGTACACAACAGGTTGCATGAGAGCTAGGGCCACGTCACTGCATATGTAATAATGTCAACCACTTTCTGTGATGTAGGACCATTAATGATGACCCTAAGAACGTATTCTCATTTCTAAATAGATTGGTGTGCTGTTTACTATTAAATAGGCTATGTTCTACTGCCATGCTCCAAGATGTCGAGAGTGTGCAATGCCACGCGCCCAGCTCTTATGCAACCTGTTGTATACGCATACCTGTACAGCTTTGCTCTCTCGGCGCTGTACCCCGAAACTTTGAACACAATTTAATGGTATTAGAATAGTTTGCCGGATGTAGGTGTGTGGTAATTTTGTATTACTTTTGGTTCAAACAAACTATATGTGCAGTTTGGGCTTTGAGTTTCCGAACATACTGTATTTCAACGTCACTTTATTAACAGTTTGGTAATGTACTAATGAGCGTTCTCAATTTTAAAAATATCAATTTCTAATGCATTTTTAATCAAATCAAAAGTGAAAATAGAGATAATTTGCTTTGATTCCAGGTCAAAGGTTCTACAAGTCTTTAAGCCGATCTTAGCGAAGAACTTTAAATAATAATAATAATAATAATAATAATAGTAATAATAATAATAATAATAATAATAATAATAGTAATAATAATAGTAATAATAATAATAATTTCAAATCCTAGGACCTACTGAAAAAAATACATAAGTATACTAAATATATAAGAATTACATTCTAGATCAATTTTAATTAATTATAAAACATCATTTAAATTAAAAAAGGAAAACAATAGGCACATCGTCACAGTAAAAAGCAGCAGTTAAAATCAATTACTGAAATGAAAACTGTTTATATAAAAAATATAATAAAAAGAGAGGGTGTATTTTTTAAATATTTTAAATCATAACTTAGAATTATTAGATACATGAATGATAGGAGAGCTCTTCTCTTTGAGTTTGTTCTTTTTTTATGATATAAATATGAGAATCTAATGTTAGCGCTGCGAATACAACGGGAAAAAAGGCTGAGCTTGCAGAAAATGCCGGTGGAAATGTTTATTTCGAGCTGTTATTAAAATTTTTTATTTTTTTAGGACCAAGTCTTATTACTAGTTCGGGATATACGCTTAAGTTCTAATTACAATAATGGTTTTAGGGATTAGATAGGTTATATTTAAATGGAAGTGTACCCGTATTTGCGTGGAGGGAGAGTGGGAAATCACCATCATTACACCCGACCAGGATCGAACCTCAATCTCCCCGTATTCATCAGCTTAGTCTACTGCGCTAAACCACGCGGCCACCGAAGCGGATGTGTGAAACTATTCTATAAATATTTGATTCCTATAAATTACTATTATTAGCACCGCGTCTTACTACCCGTTCGGGTTATACGCACTTACGCTAATGTGCAATGGTAGGGTGATAGTGAGATATTTGGCAATCAGATAAATCCGTGCAGGGACCGAGGATTGAACCCCGGACCCTCAGCACAGAAGTCTGACACCTTACCCCTAGACCACCAGGTCACCGTGATTCCTATAAAAATTTATCAATACTGATCACCCCTTTGCAACGACGTGTTTCAGTGAGTGCGAGATGTAGGGCCTATTTTGGTAAAAAGGAGACATTGTTTAGGAGCCAAACACAACGAACAGACATGCACTTCTAGACTAAAAACATATAATTAGCATGAACTAAAGAGTACAGTCCAACAAACTCAGTGATGAAAAAAACAAAACAATCGGTGGTATTTTATTCATAATACAATATTTACTTAGATAAAATCTCGGAACTACATAATAGGCCTAAGTGATAGGCCATTTGTATTGTCCAAGTTTAAGAAACATAAAATATTTATGGGCTGGGTCCTAAGACGAAAGGAATTAGTATTGATAATTAATTATATCATGAATAAAGTTAGCCGAGATTATCTATCATGTTTATTTATAATTTTCCTCATTTTAAACTAGAATACGTTGTATTCGTATTCGCTTATGGATTTCCCCGGACAAAAAATAATAACGATAAAATAAAAAGCCAGTTTTTATATTCAAATCACCACGCCCTTCCATTGTTTTCCCAGTCGAAACAACTCCATAAAAACTCAACACTGCGTCACAACAAACCATAAATCATCTCTCTCTCTCTCTCTCTCTCTCTCTCTCTCTCCGTTCAGGGAGTGGAGAGGGGGGAGAGCTACGCATTATTTTGATTGATATGTTTGCTGTGTTCCATAGAGGAAACACTTGACACGGAGCGCGTCGGACAGCGTGCGTGAGCGACCTCTCAGCCATTCGCGGAGCGTGGACCATTCCAAAGAGGATACGAAAATAAATTATATGTTCCACTACTGCACCTTCTTCCTCTTTGGAGAAAAGTAATAGTTTATCACTTTACGTCCCTTAGATAAGGATACAAGTACTCGGAGAAGAAATAACCTCTTAAAACCGACCGGCGATATAAAACCGAAAGAAACGATCGTATATCACCCACTGCTTTCTGTATTGCTTCTTTATTTTATTTTTTTTATTCTCCTACGCCATCTTTTTACTGTGTAGGCAATCAGTTTGAAAGATGATTCACTATTAACATAACAAAAGAAAGTATCTAGGAATAGAGCTATGTTATTACACACAGCAGGAGAACTGTATGTGTCAGATTTATAAATGGTATGGACATCAATAATATATTCTTTATTTTACCTATGTTCAGGAGAGTGTTAAGACTCGGCTCGGGCCGTACTTGCGATCGTTTAGGCTATGTCGTTCAGGCAGAGAGTTATGAATGATCTTGGTTCGAATATTGTTGGGTTAAAAAAGTTTTAAAGCTATGGGCAGCTCGATTTGAATGGACATAGTCTCACACTGCAATATTTCTCATAAAAATGACAGCTTTGCGCTTCAAAACCACTATTTTATATTATCTTAGCACAAGAGCTTTGGCGTACTAAGCCAAACGTCCCAAGCTCGATTCCCGTGTCCAGATGTCATTTTTAAATTCAAAGAATACTAATATTGTCTGTGTTTGATCCTATTAAAATAATGATGACTTTATTTTTGTGAGGAAAGATATCTCTTTGAAACTTGCCATTTACCTTAATTTCATCGACATTTCAAGCAACACGTCAATTAAAACAATGCTCAATTTTTATTTTCTAATTCTTTTTTATACTTATGGAACTTAAAGTGAAATATGTTTAATGCTATAAGAACATGCCTATTATACCATTCACCTCTAATTGGCGTGGAACTTCTTTTAATATAACAACTTCTTAAAAATGCTAGATTTATAAACGTTCGCAATGCGTCTCAACACTCGTAGTTGGTCTCCTAAGTTATAAATATCCACTTTGTGTAACTCAAACCTATTATCTATCCGTATAATGAAACTCTTATATATTGTGGTACAAAATCAGACAGGTGCAAACTATTCGCGAATTCATTACTAAAGATAATGATGACCCCATTTGTGTGGGAAGGGATTGTAAACATTATATTAACAGGAATATAATTCAACAATAATATAAAATATCATTTAACTGATAGTTATAAGACAAGCGGAAACAACTTGATATTCGGAGATAATTTTGGTCGATAAACATGCTTGTGTTAAGAGCTCTTTGGTCGTCCTGAGTCCAGGACTCAGAAATGAAGGTTATTAAGTCTAATAAACCTCCAGTTTAAGTATCCGACAGGAATTCAACACCCGTTTGGACACCTCCAGGGAAGAAATTACAACTGTTGCGAGCAGTGCCACAATAATCTCACCAATTGTGGTAAAGACAGTGACAATACATCACCTAAATATACATGATAATAGATACCTACTTTAATGAATCTAAAAAATGTGTCACAAAATCTCACAGAATTACGGTTTGCAATGAGTATTGATTAAATCAATAAAAAAGAGTGAAATAAAAAAAAAAACTTTGAAATATAAATTCTAAATGTGGTATATATTTTCAAGTCGGTGACAAAAATATTATTCGGATGTATTTATAAAAAAAATTAGGGTATTTAACCTATGTTTTTAAAAACAGTGAGTATAGTCTATATGTGCACAACTTGCAAACTAACTTTTCTAGTGAAATCTTACAGAACAAGCCGAGGCCCCTAAAGAGTTATTAACTGAATAGAAAATATAATAATCTTAAAAAAACACCACTCGTAATCACATTGGGTTCCTTGAGATTGGTTGGTAGATCATTCTAACAACTTAGTCACGGAGACGAGTTTATTAAGATCAAATTCTTGGTTTGAATACGATGAAAAAACACATTTTAATATTGCATCTTTGGGTGGGACCAGCGGTACAGATTTTGCCTCCTTGTTCAAATATTTACTAGCCTTTGTCAGCTTACAAATTTTCTAAACGCACGTGGCGTATTATCAGCAGAAGACCTTGCTTAGGATTCTGTCTTATAATTAATATTTAAATCATAATTATAAAAGTTTAGACAGGATTTTTCCACAGCTCAGAATCTTCCACGTTGTAGAATACACGCCTTGCACTTCCGGTTGCACCAGCCCTGACTTTAGGGTAAACATAAATTAACATGGGAACAAAACACTTTCAATTATTTACGTAACAAACAATTACGGTTGAATAGTTTGTGAAAAATAAACGTACATGGAACTTGCATCGCAATCTCAGGCACAATAAACAGTACTCATATTCACACAGTTACCGGTGAAATGAAATTTCGCTAGAGTGAAATGAAATAAAATTGTAGAACCAAATGTGCACGAAAGGAAATTTCTCCCTTCCGCGCTACAATGCAAATCCCTTTGCTGAGCCAATCATGTGCAAAGGAAGAAAATAAAACCAATACTCATGCTATAAGGAAAAATTTACATTTTTGTGTGTTACTATTTGCATAGATATGGGGGAAAGAGTTCCCTTTGAGTAAGTCGTTTCCCTAAATTTACATAATGTGGTAATTACAAATTAAATGGCGTTAGATGTATTAATAAATTTGTGATTATACTTGTGAAAAACTAAATAAACGCAGCGCTTTCAATACAATCAGAGTAAAATGTATACATCTATTTATTTATATATATATATATATATCTAATAAATAACTTTTTAGTATTAATATGTTTTACCTGCAACCCTTTTTACTCTTTTTATTTTTTACCATTGTAAAGTCTCTCGTTCTTTGTTGTATTTAGCTTACCAGGTGGAGGGCGGCAACTCTAGCGTCTCTAAAGATAATTTTAATTAAATGCCCCACTAAAAATGATGCATTGAAGAATTCGGAGATGTTTCCTCAATGACTTCTCAGCGAAATACAGAAACACGTGTTATCCCAAAACGTTATCCATAAACATCCATTAATACACTCATATTTTCTGTTATTTTTCTAACTTAAATAACTCTGTATTAAATAAAATATTATAATTCACATTTTATTTTATTTACTATACTTATAATTCACTTTAAATACATACGGAAATATAATAAAACTTGGAGTCAGACCTAGACAGGTCCATCCTCTCTGACTTTACAAACACAAAGACATGGCGTCACCTCCCTAGATTGTCGGGTGGATTCTTCCATTCTTAGTATAAGTAAATAGTACGGAACTCCACACAGACTTTCTCACTCTATTGTTTAAAACTGGAAATATTTACTCAAAGCTCGTAATATAATACACACTAGTGAACCCACGAACAAATTGTGCTATACATAAGTAAAACATTTTTTGACTCATGGTTTTAAATTTTATCATTTTTTTAAAAGTATTAACACCTTCATTTGTCATTTGGACCAATAAAAAATATCGATATTGGGTCTCCAAGGGTCAACATATTCGTATTCAAATTTTGACTTCCGGTTAAAAGTTTCGGCATTTTATTAGGGGATGCACATCTTAGAGAGATATATCATTTCTGTACCAGAAGCAGATCCAGGAGTGGGGCGTGGGGTGTGGGGGGAGCGCGACCCCCTTCAAGAAATTAAACCAATTAAATTAATTTTAAAGTCACTACTAGTTTTATTGTAATGTAATAATATCTCACTAACCAAATTTCATGTATTGTAATTGTTATTGGTAATATTATTAGGTAATTAATATACGGTAATGTTTATTAATACTTAAAACAATCACATTAAGGATTAAAATGGTGAAAATGGGCATTAATGAAACTACCCACATTTAAGTTGCGTGCCTCTCACTTTTTTACACAAACATTGTTTAAGTTTAAATATATTTTATCATTTTTACTATTACTATTTCAATGATTAGTTCTAAACAGATATTTAAAATAATTTATTTTTAAATGACGTTTTTAAACAAAATCTTTGAATAGTACCCACACACATAACGTGGTAGTATGGCTTAGTGGTAAATTTTTGATTTAGAATGAGAAATAACTAGATATACTGTAGAGTGGAGTTAAAGTTCTATCGTTCGAAAATCTGAAAGATTTCATCTATTTTTTCCAATTGATTGAATATCTAAAAAAACTATTTATATTGTAATTGTTATAATGTTTAAACTTATTTCCTTATTAATAATCACTATTTGTTGATATTCTTGTTATTTGCTTTTAATAAATTTCAAATTTGGTGTTATACCCTTCATTAGAGGATTATTCTTAAGTTTAGCGTTACAGTGAAAAATCACTTAAAGATTTACTCTCAAATTTTGAAGTATTTTTATGTCAAAATTTCTTGAGGTGCCCCCTCCCCGACCCAATTCCGATGGGAGAACCCGTGTCCGTCCCCCTCTCACGAAAATCCTGGATTCGCCCCTGTGCTCCACAAACATTTCCCCTAAGAGGTTAAAGAAAAAACATCAATTTCTTGAGAGACTTACTTATTTGCTTACTCTATGGCATTAGAGAATTATTGCGTTTAAACTTAAGTAGTATATCTTCACAACTAAAGCTCACAAAGTTGTATTAATATATTTGACAATATCTCAGAAACTATTGGTTTTATAATAATTTATTTCAAAAAAGTTTTTTTTTGTACAGTACTAAAATTGTACAGTGATAAGTTATTTAGTATCTGAAATTGTTGTGGAGATATAGACATTTTTGCGTCTGGAAAGAACCATAAAATTCATTTTCAAGGGAAAATGAAAAGAGCCATTTTGTTTATAATGTTAATCAACGCCTAGATACGAATTTTAATCAAAATCGTTATAGCCGATTTTGAGAAAATGGAATTTTTCTCTGTTAATCATCTAATAAAATACTCTTAATTTTAAGTTTCGACAGACACACAGACGGCGTTGCAAAAACAATTTTTTAGGGTTCGGGGGGTCATGAAATGTCAACATCCATCAACATCTCGGGTTAGATTTTTTTTGGAGGTGATAATATTTAACCTTTAAGTGTTGGAAAAGTTAAAAAAAAAACCATATATATTGGCGTATAACATGAAAACTATTGGTTTTATAAAAATATATTTCAAATAAAAGAAGTTTAATATAAATAGATCTACATGAATGCATGATAAATAATTTAATATCTCAAATACTTACGGAGATAAAATTAAAAAATAGAATATACGCATCAGACCGGGACCCTCAAAGTCATTTTGACGAAATATTTAAGGTAGCCATTTGGTTTGTAATATTTATCAAAAATTAGAAATAAAATTTAATCAAAATTGTTAAAGCCAATTTTGATAAAAACGATTTTTTTGCTATCCACCCTTAAGGAAACTATCTTCAATTTTAGGATTGGATATCCAATCCCAAAATTCCTTGGGGTAGTCCTATGAAAGCCCTAGATACCAAGTTTAGCCCAATAGGTAAAATTGTTTAGTCTCCAGCCCGAGGTACAGATTGACAGACAGATGGCCAAACAGGCAGACGGCTTTGAGAAAACAACTTTTTCGACGATCACAATACTTGCTCTACCTGTAAGGTAGCCAGAAAATAAAAATATGGATTTTGAATTCCCAAAGGTCAACACTTGGTATTAACATGTTGACTACCATTTTAAAATATACGACATTTTATAAGGGGTTGCACATCTTATGGTTATTGCATTGCTATTAAATCCCTCATTTATAAATTTTGATCAATAAAATAGGTCAATATTGAATATTGAATCTAAAATGATAGCGATCAATTCTGTACAAACGTTTCCCTTTAGAGGTGGAAAGACAGAGAACATACACTTTTTGAGAGGGTTACTTATTTCTTACTCTATGGCATTTGAGAATTATTGCGTTAAACTTGAGTAAAGTCGGTTCAACGTAGGAATTGTTTTCTGAAAGGCCTTTTTCCCTAACAGAAAGCTAGTATATAGTAGGATATTGGTAGGAAAAAAGACCTTTCAGAGAGAAATTCCTACCGTGAATGGAGTATAGTTTCTCTTTATAACTAAAGCTCACAAAATTGTATTAGTACGTATATTTGCCAATATCTCAGAAAATATTGGTTTTATAAAAATCTATTTAATAAAAAAGTTGTTTATTTTTAATAGTACTAATATTTTACAACAATAAGTTATTTAGTATCTCAAATAGTTGCGGAGATACGTAAATTTCCGCTTCTGTAAAGTACCCTAAAAGTCATTTTCATGGGAAAATGAAAATAGCCAGTTTATTTATAATCTTAATCAACGCCTAAATACGAATTCTAATCAAAATCGTTAGAGCCGATTTTGAGAGAATCATTTTTTTCTCTTTTCGCTTTTTAGTTAACTTCTCTTAATTTTAAGGTTAAAAAGACACATAGACAGACGGCACTGTAAAAACTGATTTTTAGGATTTAGGGGGTATGAGACGTCAATATCCATCAACATTTCGTGTTTTTTTACGGTCTCAATACTTTACCTTTAGTGAAAGAAATGTATATATATATATATATATTTGTATGTATAAAATATGTGTGTATAGCTTGGAAGTTATTTGTTTTATAAAAATATATTTCGAATAAAATATTTGTAATATAAATAGATCTAAATATTTGCAATGATCAGTTATCTCATATATCAATTAGTTTCAGCAATATTATAAAAAAAAAGATAATTTACGCATCAGACCGGAGCCCTTAAAGTTATTTTGTCGAAATATTGAGGGATGCTATTTTGTTTGAAATATTTAGAAATATTTAGAAATGAAATTTAATCAAAATCGTTAAAGCCAATTTTGAGAAAATCGACATTTTCTCTCTTTGTCCTTCGGTAAACTATTCTTAATTTTAGTGTTGGATATCCAATTCCAGAAACCCTTCGGTTTATGAGAACCCGAGATACCAAGTTTTATCCCGATCGGTAAAATAATTTAGGCTCTAGTCGGAGGTACAGACAAACAAACAGACAGACAGAAATTCAAACTAAAGTGGGTTCATAAATCATCCATACATACCTCGGGGTAGGCAGAAACTGTGAATATAGCTAAAAAAAAAACTTCGTACTTAATCCATACTCACTAACTTTCTCCACACTTCCCTATCCTTGCATACTCACTTCGCTTCAACAACCTCCATATACAGAGTCATACACTCTCTTTTATTTATTCTTAAATCGTACTCAAATTGAATCAAAAACGTCAGTCATCGGCCATTTAAAGTTCAAGAAGAATTCGCCGATCTATCAAGTGACACAGGTTAAAACTTGAGTTTACCAAAAAATCGTTAGATGAATTTTGGCTTGGGATTAAAACAGAACTTCCAACAATTTCTGAAATGGCCCTAAATATACTTATGCCATTTTGTACTAAGTATTTATGCGAAGCGACGTTCTCAACATTGACGATAATAAAATTAAAATACCTATCAACTCTGAAAAACGCTGAAGATGCTCTACATACTTCAGTATCAAATATTTAGCCAAGATTTAATTCTTTATGTCAAAATAAACAAGCACATCAATCTCATTACTATCCAAATTTGCTTTAATCTTTAATAAATGGTAAAATAATATGTATAGCAAAGAATTGTTTTAAAATAATTTGTTTTTTAATTTATTTTCAGTGCCGGTAAATGTTTGATTTATATACCTATATGCCTGGGGTCACGTAAAAAATTATTGGCCGAAAAGGGGTCACGAGTGGAAAAAGTTTAAGAATCCCTGATAAACAACTAAGTATAAAAGCTACCAGATAAAACCTATGGCATTGAATAATTAAATTAAACTATAGTAAATTTTGTTTCAAGAACAGCTGAAAATTGAACACAACGAACGCATATCTGAGGGAATATCCAGTTAACCATTCCTTCGCTGTCCACTCATTGCGAAAACCCTAAGGATAACTCGCGAAGATCCATCTCACTTAACTACATTAATAAAGAACACAACACACGCAGAAGCGAGAAAAAACGTAAAGGAGGAAAAAATATTTCAAGTTGTACAGATAAAATTATTCTTGTATAAGGGATGGAAAAGGGAGCTACCAACATAACGCACGTAACACCGATTTAGGTTTCCAATACATCAACTCTTTAGTTTTAAGAATAAAAAGCTTATCACCAAGGAAAGAATATATATAGAGTAGGGCTATATGTATTTACTATTCATATAGATATATATATATATATTTACTATTCGTAAACACTAATACCCTTAATTGCTATAAAACTTCTTTAAAAACATGTAGAATAGAAATCATAATTATAAATATGCATTAAAGACTTTTTTACTGACCAAAAATGAATTTTACAAACGGCATCCTATTTTATATTTATATGTATATAAAATTTAATCATTTTAAGGCCCATAAATGAATATTACAAATCATATGCATTAAATAATCCTATTTTATATCAACAATTATATACAATTTAACCAAACGTGGGGGAAAATCTTGCATTATACACATTTTTAAGGCCCTACAGGACCCAAACCATTTGTGTCAAGAGCACAAAGCAGGGCCCTGATAATAAACTCAATTTTCTATCTAACCATATAAGTGTGCATAAGCTTAGAACCTGCAGATCTGAGCAATTTGACCCAAACATGGGATGAACATATTTTTTTAAAGAAAAATCTTGCTTTACTCACTTTTATAAGGCGCTCCAGGGCCCAAACCAACATGTGTGTCAAGAGCACAGATTATAATGTAGGGCTACCTGTGTTGAAGTTGGATTAAGAAACCTTACTCTTATTTATAGGCTATCATACTCAACTTGAACACAGGCCTACATTTTATGTGCTAATTTTGTTCATTTTGATTGAAACCCCCTAGAAATTAGTGTTTATATTTATCACTCTCTGCAACAGATAAACTTAAATGTTCAGACAATGTGAATTTATTCCCATCAGGCCTACTATAAGTAAAAATGCCTAACCATTTATCCAGCTGAAGTGAAACGAGAGGGAGGTCAGTGTTTAAAAATCAAAATCTTTGATTTTAACTGTTAAATAATAAAATTCATCTTGTGATTTGAAGGGAATTCTTGAGACTATAGTTAATAGTGATTAAGTACCAGTAAACATATAAGTTAAGGACTTATGTTTATTTCTATAATAGTAGGTATATAGAGAGAGCGGGATTCCTTGTATTTCTTTGTCAACATATGACAAGTTATATATTTTTTGCCATCTCTATACACGGAAACAAAACAAATCTCCAATGATAGCAAAATTAATATCTTACTAATATTATAAATGCGAAAGTTTGTGTGTTTGGATGTTTGTTGCTCAATCACGTCAAAACTACTGAACAGATTCGAATGAAACTTTGTAGGTAGGTAGAGTATGTCCTGGAATAACACATAGGACTATTCCCAACCTTTGATTTTACATTAATTTTACAATATTGATGTTTAAATATTTTGCAGGTTAGATGGTGCTGACAGTCATTTGCTATTTTTATGATAAAAGTTCAATAGTTTTTGATAGAGTATGCCTTGGAACAACATTATATTAATCGTTATACTATTGTTTAAACTTTTCGTGTATAAGAGGTAAGTGATATATTAAATATGCGAAAGTTTGTGTGTTTGGATGTTTGTTGCTCAATCACGTCAAAGCTACTGAACAGATTCGAATGAAACTTTGTAGGTAGGTAGAGTATGTCCTGGAATAACACATAGGACTATTCCCAACCTTT
>CABFWB010004352.1:40091-60933 GCA_902151455.1 Timema bartmani
AATGGATACAATTCAGGATTTTGTGGATATTATGAGAATGGATACAAATCAGACTTTTTATTTGTGATGCTTGTTTAGGAAAATTTCTGAATGGAGATCATTCAGAATGGATACAGTTCAGGATTTTGTAGATAGAATGCAAATAATTACAGTGGATACAAATCAGAATTTTTGTTAAAGTCGTTTATTTGAAAACTGTCTGAATGGAGACCATTCAGAATGGATACAATTCAGGATTTTGTGGATATTATGAGAATGGATATAAATAATACTTTTTATTTGTGGTGCTTGTTTAAGAAATGTTTGAATGGATACAATTCAGTCGTCTACATTTTTCCTATCCTATTTTCGCACTAATGCAGGCAAACTTCCTCCACCACATCCCCTTCTCAGATTAAGCCGTTTAAATAATCCTCGAGTTAAAACGTGCTACCTCAAGAACAAATAACTCAAATGGGTAGAGATAATAATTATGGTTAAACGCACCAACATTTACAATGATGAAGAAATGGTTCATAGAAAATTAATCTACCAAGTTTTCCAGATCTAAATCTTGACTAGAATCCAGACTTCTCGAGAAGGAGTCAGACGCGCCAATCAAAAATACTGGCGCTAAGCTATGTCTCCTTGAGCCACTAACTGATTCAGTCCACTATATTCCGACGATGTAAGGCAACTTTGTAAAAGAAAGAGTTATGACTAGAACCTGGATTTTTTATTTAATTATATAGTCTTCCCAGTTAAAAATGTGAAAAGCCAAATGTTGGCAAATTAGTTTGTTTGAGAATGCATTTTTAGTTTTAGTTTTACATATTTTACTGAATGCTAACTATTTTCAAAGATATTACATACAATTACATATTTTGCGTG
The DNA here is from genome assembly GCA_902151455.1 of Timema bartmani. NCBI lineage: Eukaryota > Metazoa > Arthropoda > Insecta > Phasmatodea > Timematidae > Timema > Timema bartmani. Next base: position 40,962 of record CABFWB010004352.1, read on the forward strand.
TTTTATTTTATTTTGGTATTATTATTATACCCTTCTTTGGGAAAATACTTTTAGATGACGTGTCACTAATTTTAAGGTAACCTGTATTTTCATAAAGGAAAGTATCCAATGCAGGGGTGGCAGAAAACAAGGTCCAAGGCAAGTATGCTGGCTCATCTGAGAGGATTACAGTTGCCATAACGTAGCTTTGTGACAGGCGTTTCTCGTGCTGTGTAGGGGAGAGAATGTAGCAAACCAGATAGTGTGGCCTCGGCAGAACGTCTCTCGCATGGCGTTTCAGTTTGTAAACAAAAGTCGTAAAAATAATCATTCTTTGATCCGATAAGCTCCTTTTCCCGTGGTTTTTTGGTCGGGAAAGGAAACGGATATAAAGGGGCAAGGTAAAGGACCAATGACGTAAAAGGGACCTAAAATCAATTATGGAAATGTAATTTGAAGTCGGTCACAATAATACCATGCGTAGAACGGTCGTTTGGAAAGCAAACAATACAATCCATGTAGATACGTGTAAGTGTAATATTAATACCAGCTAGAAGAAGTATGTCGAGAACAATAATTTAACAGCGGACCAAAATTATAATTCTAGGAAAATGACTTTAAAAAATATTAATTGGTCTAATGGCCACTTGTTTTCAATAGGCCGGCAACATTGGAGGTTTCTTTGATAGTTTGTAGTGTTTGCATGATTTTTCTAAAATCAGTGATATAATGCCATTTATTTGAAGTCTTTAACTAATGGGCAGTTTAAGTGGTGTAAAACAAACTTTTTTTTTTCTATTATTTCCTTCAGAAATTTGCAGATATAAAATTAAATTTGTTTAAAAAATTTATGTACGAATTTTTAACTTGGTGAAAGAAGGATTATTACGTATTTAAACTGATTTTGCTACCTATTTATTTACACATTTTGTAGCCTTGTCAGTTAATACTACATAAAAATCCGGGCTTTAGTTATGACTTGGGTATGTTAAAAAGGCCGTATACTGGAGCTCTGAGATGCGTTGCAGATGTTTAGAGATCTTTTTATATTTTTAAGAATATTTCTTACGACAAAATGAAGATGGAAGATAACATCATGTCCCTAAAAACTAAAAACATTACATTTCAAGTTTTATGGTTTTAAAAAGTTGTATAAAAAAAAGCAGAATAAGCACATTTTTAACGATGTTTAGTATGAGAACTCTCAGTTCTGTGATTTACGCAAGTATTTTATAAATTTGATCATAGCAGAAAATGTAAAGTTAGGCTAATTGAGGATTGTTTTAGTGGTTTAAAAGCTTCTGAACTGGCATCCCCATAAGAAATGCCTAGTGGGAGAGTATTTTCCTTCAAGTAAGCGTCGACTTTAAATCTCCGTTTAGCTAGAGAGTATTGTTTTCCAAACAAAAGCACTTAAGTAGTTAACGTCATTTTCCTTCAAACATAATACGCCGAAATATACCCATATCCTAAAATGAACGGAAAAAAAAACCCTCGAAAAGGAAGGAGAAGACTGGTTTCCGAGTCATCAATTATTTTCCTCTGGCGGCATGAGTCGGGAAAACTTGAGGGAGAAAAGAGAAAAGGAGAGAGGGAAAGAGGGCGACACGGAGCATACTGAGTCAGTCCTGACGGTAAATTAATGCAAATGAGTTGTCATCCGTGAGGTTGGTCGTCTTGGAGAGAGAAACTCCACGTCACCATATGTCTGAATAAAAGACGCGATGGGAAATTATGTTAACGGAGAAATCTTTATATAGATACACACACATACATGTATTTATATTTACATATATTAAAAATACAGTTCATTTTCCAAATGTGCACGTGCCCGGCCTGCGGAACGACTGTTCCTAGAGCCCTCAGGTGATAATCTGAATTTTTCACTCCAGAGTAGAGGATGTGGGGATTATTCCTCTGGAGGGGGTGGTAAATTAATTAACTGAAGGAAAACGAACTCTCAAAACTGACAGTGGGCGTTAATAATCCTTGACAAAAAAAAAAGTAGACATAACCTCACAAAATTCGGAACAAAATAGTTATAATACTTAATAGAGGAGGGCAGAGTGCGGACAGGAGCTTGAAATAAGAACTTTGTTAATAATTTAAATATTCGTAGCGTAGGAACAATGGGGAGCAGGGGCGAATTTTTTTTAGAAAATTGAAGAAAACTCCAGTTGTTGTGAATCTGAAATAAAATGCTTTCTGAATGTTGAATAAGTGCTTACATTTAATTATACAACCGACCTCGTGGTATAGTGGTCACAGGCCCTGGCTGCTGACCTACAGGTCCCAGGTTTGATTCTCGACTTGTACCGGAGGATTTTTCTTGAAAGGGGAATAATTATCATGGCTACCAAGGTTTGATTGATTAGGCTCACGTGTTTCCACTGGTTCTACACCCTCATACTCACTATCACCACCACCTCATTTCATCGGGGCATGGAAAAGAGCCTCCATTGAAGGGATTTACGATTAGTACATTCGAGTGTCCTCTGGGCAGCGGTAAATTAGTACTGGCTAATATTTACACAAACTGAGCTTCAGATCGATGTAACCCAGAAAAGCCATTATTATTATTATTTTACACCACATCTTAGTCCAAGCTATCAATTTTTGTATGCTAACACGAATGACAGAGATATTAAGAAAGGTATACTTTAGATTAAATGCACCCATATTTTCATCGGGGAGGAGTGGAAAACCATTAACAGTATTTTTTAAAAACACCCTATACTGGGATTCAAGTCCTGACTTCACCTTCATATGTAATAAGTTTATTGGGAGAGCATCACCCTTCTCTGTATTAGACAACCATATTTGGGTTTTTATTAATGAATGAAAAAAAAAGCTACATCTTGAATCCATAAGATTAACACACATACGCTTGTAGTTTCAGCGAAGCGATTTCTACAGCATTTTCAGCTAACGGATTAAGAATTTATCTTTTTCAAAGCTCGCCATCATTACTAGAGAAATGTTTGAAAGAAAAATACAATAGCGTCTTAAAATAAAAAAGAAGGGAACTAAATTCTTTATGAAATGTGAGTTGATCACGGGTAGGTTTGCAAATTTCTGTTAGGTCAAAAAGGAATCGCCAAATAATAATGTTTAAAAAAAATTTCTATAACTTAAGGCGTATAGAAATAAGTTTAAAATGAGAGTTTTTTTTATGAAATAAGTTTTTCAAATAATTATAACACAATTTCAAACTTATAAAAGATAAGTTATGAAAGTTAATACACATAATAATCAACTTTCTTGTATATTAGAAGCAAATTACTAGCTTAATATTCTTCAAAAGAACATCATTTTATTAAAGAATGATTGCTTTTTGTAAAATAAAAAGAATGAGAAAACAAAATACGTACCGGTATAGTAAATAATTTTATTATAAAACAGAATATTACGAAGAATAAAATATCATTAACATGAAAGTTCAGTTACATAGATAGTCTTAACACCTTAAATCAGTTGGTAGCATGTCTGCTTATTGGACAAAAGGCCCTAGTTCTTTTCCCGACAAGGAAAAAATAGTTATTTATGAAATTTGGGCTTCCCCTTTAAATATAATAAATTTACCACCAAGGATTTGAATGTTTTATCTGTTCTAGATTAAGTAAGTTTGTAAGTCGTGTACTATATAATACATTTAGAAAGTTCACGTTGCATACCGTACCCCTAGTAAGAAAAGCTAAACGGGTATTACAGAAAGGGGTTCGAAACCTTAGATTAGTCGGTAGCGTGTCTAACCATTGAGCTAAAGGAGATCCGGGTTCGATTCCTGGCGTGGTTTTAAAACGTATCATTAGTGAAAGTGGGGCTTCCCTTTCACATTGATGAATTGACGGATGGGGGATATTAGGAGTTGTGTCTAGATTTAAGTTAATTTATAGGTCATGCACCGTTATCATCCAATCGGTTCAGAAAATGCACGTTAAATGCCTCAAGTAAAAAATCAATACAATAAAGACCAAAAAAATCCTACAAATCGAAGAAAAGCAAATAATTTTTTTTTTTTTAATTTTCAACCATAGTGTGGTACAAGCATGATTTTACAGTTTTGAGACCCACCTTAATGAGCACACAGTCTACGGCTTCAGTATAATATTGTTTGGTTAGAACAATTAGAATATGTATAGATTGGTTCCATAATTGATTTGATGCTTAGCCGTCCATACAGTAGTTATACCTGTTGCGCGTTAAAAGTAACATATTACTAAGTAATATTTGACTATATATGAGCCAAAATTGAGAGAATATCTATATAATTAACTCGATATAATTAAATTCCACCTACCAAGATCAAGAGCTTTAGAACGCATCAGTAGGTGTTTAAAAATATAAAAGTTTAATTAATTACTATTTGAGTAGTTATAAAAAAAGTTCTTCATACGGCGTATTAACCATACGCTCAACGAATATATGCTCATAGAATGTAAAAAAATGTCACAGACCAGCTCGTGTGAGCTATGGCTGCTATGGAGAATAAAGTAGAAACAAAAAAAAAAAAGGAAAAAATATACCCGACCTACTATCTAAACTTTTATAAACATGTTGCAATAAAAACACACACGTTGAGAAGAGATCCAATATTTACATAGTGAAACTCAAACAAAATACCTTTCAAAAATATTCCATATATTTGAATACATCTCCCTTAGAAAAAAACAAACTAATTTCCTATGCATTGTGTTTACTTACAATGGAGAAGGGGGTTTGAAATTAGTATTTGAATTTTGAATAGTGGAATATTACTTCCCCCCATGCCGTTCGCTAAGTTCATTGATAATGAGTTGTCGGTTTATAAATAAAGCTAAATGTTTTCGTGGGAGCTAGATGAAAATAATTGTGAATAGATGATTACTGCACCGGATCAGATTCGTGGTCTGCTAGAGAAGGACCCGCACATTATTTGATCACCGCGGATTTCCACAACGATGGAGATATCCGAATGAACGGCACAAGATGATGTTTGGCGCCGTACCCGCTTCAGTGGCCGCAAGGTTTTAGGCGTCACTCTTGTGTTATACTGTCCAGCTGATGACGGGGAGATCGGGTTCAATCCCAGTCGAGTGTATTGAGGGTGGTTTATTATAAATGGTTTACCAATCTCTCTCAACACTAATGCGGGTATATTACCTCTAGATTCAACATTTCTCATCCCTAACACACTATAGTAATTAGTACATATGCGGGTAGTAAAATGTGGTGTTAAACAAATTCATAGCGTCTTAGTTCAAGCTATCCACATATTCACACCAATGAATCAGGGATAGGTACTAAGTAAATTAGAAGTAATACACTCGAATTTACCTGGAAGAGGAGTGGAAAACAATTTAATATAAGATACCCCCAGTAAACCCAGCCGGAATTCGAACCCAGACTTCCCCCTCACAAGGCAAAACACACAATACAAGGTTGATGCCTTAGCCCACGTGCTCACCTATGCGGGTATATTTTTATTCATTATAAAATCAAAACAAATTGAATTATAAAGAACGGAGAGGGGAGGAGGGCATTTTTAATGTCAGAAATATTAATGTTGTGTTCATTCTACGATTTAATTGGAATAAGTTGTAGATGGATTAAAAATAAAACTTTCTTATCAATGGACATATGTGACATATAGGAAAAGCTACTAGATCTACTTTCATGTATTCATACGTCAAGTCAAAGGATCTGTAGCCGTAGCTTTTGATCTATATTATCAAATCATAATAAATAACAATAATATAATATAGTAAAATCTTGTCATTGCTGACTGCAAACAAATTTGTCACTATTTTCTAAAAAAAATCTCCATGGTATCATTCCGCGAGCGAGCTATACCACCTGTGTGACCGCTGTATGTTGGCAAAAATAGTGCCAGCAATTGCAGATAGAGGGTGCTATGTGGTCAACACAACAAACCCTCCAGCTATTAATCTTAGTTTTCTAGACCAGAGTAACTACTTCTTTACTTTCAAGACCCACTGCTCCAGAGAAAAATAAGGAAGCGCCGGGGATCAAACTCGGGACCTCTGAGTCAAGAATTCTGACCACTAGACCACAGAGGCGGTCTGTGTTTTTTAAAACGTGCTTCAAACGTTCATTTGTAAGAAACTCAAGGTTTAGGCGCATTTAAACCTTCCCGTACCGGTAGGGAATGTGGGAAATGAAAGGCATTAGTCTCGTCTTGCCTGGTTTGTCTGTAACGAAGAGGACGGGATTCTATCAAATGGTTGTACTGAGGTTTGTTATTACCATAAAAGTTTTTCCTCTTTATCTCCAAGAAAACGTGACTACATTTGTTCTAAATTTTACCTTCCTCACTCTCATCCAATCAGTGTAAATACTCGGATAGACCGAACAGATAGTCAGACGCAGATAAAAATAATCATCCTACAAACAACATTCACAGTAAAGGCCTCAACTTAATTGGAGAAGGATGCTATTTAAAAACCTAATGAAAATCCAACTCTTGTCGAAACATTGATGACGTAATTGATCAAATAACCAAGCTATTATATTTGTTAGTTACGTTTATAGCCGTAACTAAATATAATATTCTTTAAATTGAAAATGACATCTGAATGCGGGAATCGATCCTAGGACCTTTGGCTTCGTACGCCAATGCTCTAATCCTCTTTATTTCCTAGGGCCAAAGTTTCTGTCCCTAGTTGGCTCGCAGGCCACAATACGGTACCGACAATAATCCTAGTCAATATGTATTAAAATATTCTTATTAGCTCGTTCTCATAGGCTACACCTGCACTCACACTGGGGATTAGGATTTCTTGGGAAGTATGTTCTCTTGTTTGTTTTGTTTCCTTGTTTTTAGACGTTTCATAGCAGGAGGCATCACGATTTGTCTTGTTGACGAGAGTTGTCATTTGCCGGTTTAAAACATTGATTGAATAAAAACGAGATACTTTTCTTCACGCAAAAAACAAAAAGAGTTTATAAAATAATGTAAGATACGTATTTATTTTATTTGTTGATTGTATAAAATATATTGACATTTTTTCTCTTTAAATAATTGTATATTTATTCATGAGCCGGCGGGCCGCTATTAATGTTACCACGGACCACAGGTTGGATAACCCTGCTCTGGCCATCGAGCTATCCAGGAGTTGTTCCGCTCCCAGGGTCATTCTTCACTCCTATTTTAAGAGTCTGTGATGGACGTGTGTAGATCGTAAGCTAAATATAAGTGATCAATTAAAATTATAAGCTTTCAGATAACGCAGCCATCTTAGACTAGGGAGGGCTTTATGCCATTCGTCCACCACAGGCTCTGGCTTAAAATATGAGTAAAAATTACCCTGATCACGGGACAACCCCTGGATAGCTCAGTGGTTAGACCACTGGCGTACTAAGCCAGAGGTCCTAAGTTCAATTTCCATGTCTAGTTGTAATGGTTTTTAATTTAAAGACTACTGGTAAAGTAGCAAGCTATAGTCTTTCCAAACATGCCGCTCCAATATGGTTTATGTTCTCCTCTCACGTTCCAATAAGAAGTTATAACTAATTAGGCACGCTCTACTTATTAAACAAACGAACAATGTAATGTGTTCATCCGCTCTATTAAGTAATAAACATCAAAAGTACAGTTTTGTACTGACATTAAAAGCATCACCCAACCAACTTCTGCATGGATGATGAACATCCCTTTGTGTTTAAATCTACCATGACAAATTTATGGCGAGGAGGTTATCATTTTGTCCAATAAAAGAGCCATTTAACGAAACGTACACATCAACTTTGTAATCATATTAGACATGATGAATCTAAAATGTAATTAATTAAAGATTTAAAATTAATTAAAATTTTTATTCAATATAATATGTATACAAAGAATTAAACACATTAAAAAAATGCAGCAATTGTCTAGCTTTATTTAAAAACTGCGCTATTATCTTCATATAATTATGTCTTTATTTATATATTTCATTATTTACTTGTTTATAAAAATAGACACGTTAATATTTTATATGTTTCACCACTTTACTAATATAAATTTACCATAGTTGAATTTGGTCTAGTAAATATATGAATATTACTCCAAACAACGATATAGATCACAAGAAATTCCACTTAAAGATGTGTTTGAAAATTTAAGATTTTTAAACCAATGCTGGTAGAGTAAATTGTATACGAAACATTTTTAGAGGAAGATTAGTTTGAAGTTTAAATAAATGAAATTATATATTTCATAAAGTTGACTAGTTTGTAGTCGTGTTCAGAACAGGATGATTTGAGTTTGTTGGGAGAATATACGCAGTCATCGCGCAACTCAATATTTTAAGGAGGAGGGGATACATATTTATTTAAATCTCGCACTTGAGTGTCCCAAATTTAGAGATGTTTCAGATATTCTTTTTTTAAGTGAAATTTCTTAAATTCTCCTTGTTTTATCAAGGACACAAAATAAAATCTTTCTATTTTTCAGCTTTCTAGGTTTTACAGGTGCGTGGTAACCAGTGATCTCAATACTATACTGGGTGGACATAAACACACCCCTTGCAATAGACCAAATTGTGATGTTAAAGTTTGTCGTCTGCTTCCTAGCGAGGGAACAGATTTAACGGTTTATTTAAATGTTCTTGTGCAAAAAAGTGTTTCTAGTGAAGAAAAGTGTTATTGTTTGGAAATAGTGAAGTATTATACCCCACTTGGCTGAAGACACATTTACATTAAAGGATGTACAATTCAATTTTACAGGTAATATCGTACAAATAAGAATAAAATCTTTAATATGTTAAAATATGTAGCTATCGCCCATGTTGCTTACATTCTGCCAGGAATACAATATATTTAAATTTGGTCATTAGCTTATATATTGATTTCAGAAATAATATATATTTAAAGTTCGATAACTATAATGAAATAAGGTAGGTAGTTTAAAACTTAATTACATTTGTTTGAAGAACAAACTTTGTGTAGTAGTTTTACATTCAAACTAGCATTTATGTTATAGGGCTTGGAGTTGTTACTATATTACAAATTACAATATATTGAAAGTCGGCTCTCAGCTTGTATATTGCTTTCAGAAATCATATTATAATTAATGTTCGATAACTGTTATGAAATAAGGTCACTAAGAACCTGATTACTTTTGTTCAAATGACAAACTTTGTATGGAAAGAAGTCATAAGCTCAAACGATCATTTAGGTTATAGGTTTGTGGGAAGTGTTACTATATTAGCCTACATCGACTTATTTAAGGAAATAAGTCACAAGCGATGAACTTAGTTATGCTCTTCAAACCTTTTACTAACCCATTTATTTAGTTTAACTAATCATACATTGATATAGTTCATATACTCATAAAAATTAGCGAATGATGTCAAAATACCACAAGGCCTTGTATGTGTGTAAGAGAGAAAGAGATACCCAAAAAATCCTTCTTTATTACACAATGGTGTGCAGACGACAGCTCGAAAATTATAGCCGCAGGTGTCCATCCAGTTATATTAGAGAGATCAATGGTGACAACCTTGTGTTACATACCTTTACTCGACTAATACAGCCTTTTAATAACCACCTGACTTACCCCCTTAGGTGGACGAATGCTCAAAAGAGTTTTATATTGTGTTGATTTTTACAAGCTAAAACCAATATTAATAAATAAAGTAAGACAATTAATATTTTCTAAATTGAAAAACGACACCTGGATACGGAAATCAAACCCGGGACCTTTGGCTTAGTATGCCAATGCTATTTACCAATGGGGTCTCCTGGATTCATCCCATCATTGTTCATTCATACTTAAAGGCAGAATTTGTGATGGACGTGTGGAAATCGTCAGCTATACAATGAGATATCAATGATGCTTCATGCTGTCAAAAGTACAATGCCAATTATTGTATTATGATGGATTAAATAGCCTAAATGTTTTCTAAGTACGATTATAGCCACTGTTAAATATCATATTCATTTTTCAATTTAAAGAATATGATATTTATATTTGGCTATGACCGTACTTAACAAGTATAATTGCGTGGTTATTTATTCCATAAGACGATTTAGATATAAGAAAAATGCGAAAAATCAAGTTCTCAAACTTTTTTCTTCCTTATTTGAGCTAAAGTTTGTATGTTATAAATGTAAATATCCACTGCTGATCACGCAATTAAAGGCGTCAGGTTTTCAATATACATCATTGACGGTGATGGAGGAATTAAGGTTATCGACTAGGTGTTCTTGGGATCGATGTGCCACATGTGCTTTACTAATAGTTTTTACATCCTCTTTTCATACTAATACAAATGCACTTCCTTCAAATTGCCCTTATCATGTCCAGCTTATATAGTCAGTTAAACCAGTAACGGGGAGGTTAAAGTTTATAATACAGCTGGGTGTAGTTAAGGTATTCGTTCTAGTTTACAATCTTCCTCCACGCAAATGCGGGTACATTTAATCTAAATTGGATCTTTATAACATCTACCCCATTAGGGTATATCCCGAACGGGTAGTAAGACGCAGTGCGAGAGGTAGAATGTTAACATTATACAAACGTTTACTGTACGGTCACAAAATTGTTCTCAGATATCGATTAAATTAAAAACAAATTTCGTGTGATAAAATATCAGAATCAAGGTAAAGAGAAGTTTCCCTTTAAAGTATTGCGGATGAGATATGGGTGCTTCTATCTACCTTCTCGTTATCGCCTTCACTCCCAACTCTCCTTCGTCAACCCTCTCTCTTTGTCTAGCCTACAATCACGAGGCGCAAGGGAATACCAATTGGAGGGATGGTAGGAGGGGTAAAAGGGGGTCGAGAAAAACTTCCCGTTATACCTAACACAGACACTTCCATTTTATTAGCAAGTTTTGATAAAATTGTAACGTTTGAATTTACCGAGACGAATAAGAAATAAATTATTCGTACCAAGCCAGAAGGGCTGGAGACCTCAACCTCTCACATCAAGTTTACACCAAAAACAAGTATAAAGTGCTATTTGCCATGTTAAACACTTCTAAGATACCCATTTGGAACCAAATCTTTAGAGCCACTTTAGAAATACTTCAAGTTTTTGAAAAATAAGTCTTCAGTAAACTACCTATTAAGGAATGTTTATTCCAAAACCAATCATACGGTGTTATTTGTCATCCCACACAATCCCCAGGTATACATTTAAACAAAATTTTAAGAGATTTTTCGAAATATTTTGAATTTTCAAATATGTATTTTCAGTAAACTACCATTAAGCGAATTTTTGTCCAAAAACTAATGATACTGTAGACCTACTATTGGTCATGTCAAGCAAATCTTCAGGGGCGGCCCCGTTCATAGGGGTCACAGGGGCCCGGACACCCCCAACACTTTTTGAACATAAAGAAACATTTTTCTTTCTTTTTATTTTATAACATATCTTGTATAAAACATTAATATGAAGTGGAGCACCAATCTCTACAAACAGTGAATTATTCGATTCGTTATACAGTATTCTAGTGTCTGCAATCGTCACGCGACTGTACTAGCGCTCGGATCTCCAATGACTAAATGGAGGAGCTGACATGGGCCAGCCCCTCTTAGATAAGCCCCATCACCCAATGGGAGATAACTCTACCACTGCCAGCTACACATCAGTTTGTCGGGCGAGTCTTGGCGGGCCCGCGACTCGATAAAGATGGTTTCTATTCTGTTTTAGCGTGTATTTAAAAACCCAATAAGTTAGGTGAGGAGTGAAAGTGATTAATTACAGTGAATAAAGTCATTATTTACTAAAAACTCGGGTTTTTTTCATTAAAACTGAAAGAAACACTTCAAATTAAACGGTTAGTAGCACATAAGCCTAGTGACATTACATTTATGCAGGTGGATGGCAAGGAATAAATAACTTTTTTATAATGTGTGATTTGGTAAACAATAATTGTGGTTAACTATGAGTGAAGAAAAGCAGCTAATTTTGTTTTTATTGTTTATTATTTGGTTTGTACAAGTAATGTCATCACTTGGTAGGTTTAGTTCAAAATCCATATTATTTTATACTTTCTGTTTGTAGATTTGCTTAGTTATTTATAGAAATACTAAATTTAATTTCATTTAATATGTTTACACGTGGTGAGAAAAAACCATTACCTGAAAGCTTTAACCTGGCCCCACCAAAAATTAATATCACGCGCCACCACTGCAAATCATAGATATGCATTTTAATCAAAATCGTTAAAGCCATTTTCGAAAAAATGTTGAATTCAAAATAATCAATCCTTAGTAAACTAAGTAGCCTTAATTTGAGGGCTAGGGTCAAATAGTCTTGAGGTATGGCCATATAAAATCTAAATATTAAGTTTAGACAAAATCCATCAAACCGTTTTGGATACGTGGCCAGGAACAGACAGAGAGGCATGGGGGGGACAGGAAATTGTAAAAGCTAATGTTCTGGGTTCGTGTTTACATAAAACGTCAAGATTATCCATCAACTGGAGATCAATTTTTTTACGTTTATAATACTTACTCTTGATATACGAGAGTAAAAGGAAAAAATTAAATGTATTTAATATGCAGGTCGGATCCGAATGTGTGCAGTGTTGTCAACCTGGTGGATTCTCAACTGTTTCTGGTGGTTTCGTGAAGGTGGTGGAGAACCTCCACTCGGTGGTGAATGGGGGTTTTAGTAGTTACAAGCCAATTCAAACCTAGGAAATTATGACACTTAGTGGTTAATTTATCTTTTTAGTACTCATTCAGGCTATGTACTAATTGCGCTATTGGTCTTATGAACGAGGAAGGCTATATTTAGATGAAGTATACCTGCGTTTGCGTGGAGGGAGAGTGGGAAACAATTTCCGAGCTAGATTCTAACGTCGATCTCCCCGTTATCGGCAGTCTGGTCTATTGTGAGAGTAGCGCTCTAGACCACGAGAACACCGAAACGGGTAATGTACTATTTGAAGGCAACAAGCGTGGTCTATGTCATCGGAATAATTCTTCACAAAAATATGTTAGAAAAATTTCAAATTAATTCCTAGCCCACACCGGTGGGCACGCAGACAAATACATAATTCTTGTCTTATCTTGTTTGCCGCAGTGAACATTAATCGCTGCTGGTATCGCGGGTACATAAGATGGCATGTGGTATGAGCTGGGGTGTGGAGTTGTAGGGAATGAGGGAGAGTCCATGTTTATTCGTGAATTTTTGTAGGCACATAAAGCCTAAATTTAATTATTTTCTAACATATGAAGTTGTCAAATGTGTTGTATTGCTAAGTGCGGAAAAACCGTGGGCAAATGTTAGTATTGAATTTTAAAAAAACTTTAAAATAAACTGAACTATTTCCTCCAATCAAAGATTAATGTTTTAAAGTGTATAATTACAAAAATCGAATTTCAATACCAGTTTTTGGTGGAGCCTAATTTTTTAATGCCTAATTTTCTAGAATTTTTTTAAATTATTACATTTTGCACAAAGATTATTAGTTATTACAAGGGGGCGGATTTTGCCCTAAATGCATTTTTTATTCCTATGTTTTGAAAAGTAGGCTTTTTAAGTATAATTTTATTTTCGATGATTGCAAATATAATGTGATAACTTTTATAGTGCCTATAAATGCCTATTTCGTTGTTTAGTGCCTATTTTACAAATGGGAGCCTTAAAGTGCCTTATTTATATCTCTCTCTTACTCCCACCCTCTTTTTTTCTTTCTAAATACTTGAAGCTGCCCCCNCACCCCTTCACACCTTTGGTTACTCCACGTGGTGGATACTCGTGATAGGTAGGAAAACCCCATGTGTCCAGCGGTCTGCTATGTTCAGACTGGTCAGACTGGTGACGAAGATTTTCTTCTAGCGCACAGCAGTGTCAGTTCATTCAGTTACGCTGTTGCTAGATGTGCATATCTGTTCATTAATATTTCTTTGTATTGGACTCAGTGAGTGTAGATTATTGAACTAATAGAAAATACGTAAAGAGAAATCGTGTAAAATTTTATTATTCAAATAGTCGATTGGTGGTGATAGGAATGTCACAACGGATGGCAAAACCATTTTTTGTCAGCCATGTTCCAAAGAGGTATGTTATCTTTTCAATAGGGTAAATGAAATTATTAATTTTGAAAGTCAAGGTTTTTATTATATATTTTGTCTACCGTTTAAAAGTAAATCATGATTCTTTGCTATCGTTCAAACTAGGTTTCATTTCTTATTGAAGGATTTCAACGACTAAGTGTGAATATTTACAAAAGCGTAACATAAAGATCTTACCAAAAAAAATTTGTAATCTTAGTTCTCTTGTAGGTGATGCTTTTTTAATTTTAATTTGTAGGATGCACATATATTAATGGATGAAAATTTCCATTTATAATATTTAGGTCAAATGCGAGAAAAAGTATCACCTAGAACAACACAAAAATACTGCAATACATATGAAGAATTCCAGAAAGAAAACAGGATCGCAACTAATTTTTCCTGAAGTTAACGATGCCGTTAAAACCCAAGAGCAATTTTTTGCTGACTTATGCTCTGCAATGGTAGCTGCAAATATTCCTTGGAAGAAGCTGGAGAATCCAGATTTCGGGGCATAGAAAAAAACCTGAATCAGGCTTCTGGCTCAGTTGGCACGGCCATCGTCGACAAACTTAACAGAGTATTGCAGCGAAATCCTGGGTGGAAAGTGATGGCAAGTATTGCGGACATCTTAGAAGAACAAACTACATCACTCCCAGAAGTCAAGCTTAGCTCAGCTGAGCTAGCCTGTCTGAAGTTTTGCCCGATGACTTCATGTGAAGTCGAGAGAAATTTCTCACAGTATAAAAACATGTTGTCAGAAAACAGAACCAAATCTACACCTGAAAATCTTTAGAAGTATTTGGTAATTAACTCTAATAGTAATTAATTTGTGTTTATAGAAAGTGTATGCTGGATTTTAAGAATGAATAATACAATTTTTGAGTGTTTTGGTGCTTTTTTTTTCATTACTATGCCTCTTTGTGTGCCAATTTTTTTCTTTTTGGTGCCTATTTATTGCCTTTTTTACTTTATAATGCCTATTTATGTGCTTATTTTTGTGATTTTTAGTGCCTATTTGCCTGCCTTTTTTCAAATTTTTAGTGCCTATAAACCCGCCCCCTAGTTATTACTTACGGGGGGGAAATTGTCTTACTATAGCGTAACTCTCGCAATGGACTGGGCTGACAATTCTAAGAAGATCAGGGCTTGAATCCTAGTCGGGGGTAGAGAGAGTGTTTTTATTTACTAAATTACTTTCCACTTTCCCACCTTGCAAACGTGAGTACAATTCCTGTAAATTTAATTTTTCTCAACCCTAGCACATAAACGTAATTATTTCATATGCGCATAAACCAAAAGGGTAGTAAAACTCATTGACAAAAAAATCTAAGGGATAGGGACAAGGAAGTTTGTTTTAGAGGAAGTGCCAGTATAAGTGTTGAGAGAGGATGAAACACCCATAGTGATAAATCTCATTTGGACCCAGAGATGTGAGACGGAAAATTTTCCAAAACAGGAAATTATCAATTATTATTTCTGTAAAATAATTTCAACTGATGAAATGAAACTATAATGTAATCGCGATATAGATAACCCAAATGTTAACGTGTATACTTAAGACGAGTTTCTCCTGAGGTCGTTAATACCAGAAACATCATCAAATGAGCTTCGGTGTCCCCACGGTCTAACGCGCCACTCTCGCAATAGGTTATATTGCAGGGCCCCTAATTTTGAAACGTGCTAGCAGCGATTCGCTAGCGTATTCCTCTCCTCTCACACACAATCTTGCAAACCCCTAATTTTGAAACGTTTGCGCTGCGAAAACTGACGTCACACGATCGAATAGCGAGCGGATTCTATTCTCCAGCCTCACACCGTGCGAGACAGGCCTTGTCTGTCGAGTAGGCAATAAAAAAACAAAATGGATGCCATCCCCCTCTTCGGTTGCAGCTTTCTGAGAGTGATTTTGTTGAAATAAACCTACCACTGTACAAAATAGGTTTACAGAAGAAAAAAATATGATTGCTTTGTACACTTTATGCAATCCTTCAATAAAAATATTTGTTTGGGTGAAAAGATAATTATATATTCTAAATTTTTCAAATATATTTAATCGTTAATTTGATTGAGTCGGTAGAGTGACTGTGTCTTATTCTAGGGATTGCGTGTTCAAATCCTAACCTCTCCAATTATTTATTTTTTTAATTTCAGACTTTAAACTTTAATTTTAAATGATCGTATTAGTAAGCTTATAATTAGTTTTAAATATTTTTTATAGAAGTATACAAGGTATTTGAGCCTACGTAGACTAACATAATAGTCCTTAAAAAAAACGGTAGGCCCACATCAGAGTTTAAGATATACATTAATTTTGAAATTTTGTATGTAAGTGATTATTTAAAATTAAATTAATGGGTTTTATGACATAAAAATGTACACATTTTAAAATAAGGCTAAGCAAGCTAATTAATTACTATTCGCATAGTAAAAACCTTTAGGGCATATTTATGTTTTAAAAATAGTTGCGAAAATAAAATTAAATATTACTGAATTCTAATTGCTAAAAAGTGATTTAAATTCAGACAAAAAATTAAAATAATATAATCGGGTTGGGACCGAATTAATAGAAATTTGAGTTTAGATCAGGCACGCTACCAAGTGTGATAAAGTGGACGTTGATTAAGAGACGGTTTTACATAGTCGTCTATCTTGAACATTTTTGAGACAACAAGCTTAGATGTATACAAATAGAAGATGGTTCCCTAATAAAACTAAACAAATCGTTTTATATGATGCACTCAATACAATAATAGTGTTTACTTTCAGTTATGTATCTTGTATAATGGCGTGTTGTGGCATCTCATCGCCTCAATCCTTTGGCACACGTCATGGTTTTACAGTGTTGTCGGATTGAAAACTCAGTCACAAGCGAAACAACGCTACACCGACTCGCATGACAGTAGAAACCTTTCAAAATTAACTTTGTTTTTGTACAGTCTGCTATTTGCGAGTTTATGAGTTGCGAGCGAATATTTTCGCAAGTTTCAAAATTAGGGGTTCTGATGACAGGGAGATGGGTGTTCGATACCAGTTGGTTGCGTTGAAGGCGGGTTTTTCCTAAATAGTTTTCCACTCTCACGGATGTAATTCCACTAAATGCAACCTTCTTCATCCCTAGCACATTATCGTAACTAGTACATAAGCGTACAACCCAAACGGATAGTAAGATGCACTGCTGAATAAAAAATAGTAAAGAAACAAATAAATGTGAGCCTTTGTAGCCCCGTTATGTTCATAAATCATACTTCATTTCTTATCATCAATAAGTTAACTAAAATAATTTTAAGATTTGCCCAACAATTGTCTCCTCCCTCCCCTCATATTCGCCATGCTTCCTAACTACCCCTCCTCCAGACCCGTGCCCCCCTATGATAACCCACTCGTCTCTTAACACACTATATTTTAAGTATAATAGGCTCTAGGTGCCACCTCTACAATTTAATCCCTCCACCGCAAGCCACCACTGCGGAAAGTTTCCGATTCAAAACTTTCCGGAAAATTTTCATCTCTATTTAGATCCTCCGCATTCTCACTAACTCGGCTCAGATTCAAGCATCGACGCATCCTGTCACTAATAATATAATCTAGTCCATTGCGAGCATGACACCTCAGGCTGTGTGATCAATGATGCAGGCAAAAAGGAAAATCTAATACACCGTGGAAAAGAGGTCATAATAAAACTAATCATAATTTTATTTTCCTTAATCACGATCAACCCTTTTCAAAAATCTTTTAACATTGTGGGAGGGAGGCGGAAGTAGGTTACGATTTTTTTTATAAACTTTAATTTCGCAAACCCTCCCTGTACATTTATCCTTTACTCTGACAAGCCATTTTCAGAATGGGTGTCACCCCCACACCTCTACCACCCCTAGCCCGTTTACACAATTTAATAAACTCTTCCGTGAAAGCGCTCAGAAAGCAGAAATGCCCCCTCCATTCCCTAACTCACCCCTAAAACCAGCGGTAAAGCCCCGACTAATCAATGGGGGTATATGGGTTTGTTGATTTTAAACCTAGTAACCCAAGCCCGGCTACCCAGTTGTCACGAAGCCTCCTAAGACAGGGGTGCACAAAATGATTTTATGCACACAAAAAAGATCGATTTATTGACCGGCAGGAATCGGGAGTGCTGAGTTCCTCCACGAAAATAAATAGTCCAAAAACAATAATTTCGTTCCTTCACGATACCACAAGGAAGGAATTATTCTAATCCGAGTGCAATACCTGAGTTCCACCACTTTTATGGCGGCGAGGGGTAGAGGATTAACCCCCCCTCTATTGCATGGACTACCATAATGTACTAATCTGCTATAAAGAAACATTGTCAGCGAAGGAACAGCAGGAGCTTCGCACAGGAACTTAAAACATTATATAAGAACAGAATTCATTAACGCATGAAATATTAGGTTAAGTTAGGTTGAGTAGGAACCATTTTATATAATAAAAATAGGAAGTCTGAAAACTTGGTTTATGGTAGGCTATATTTGCTCTCGGACTATCTATAATTGCTTCCCTGAGGTATTGTGGAGGAACTAGGATATTGCATTTGTACTACTTATAATCCCCTCCTTGATGTGTTGTGGAGGAACTATTATATTGCATTTATATTACTTATAATCCCTTCCCTGGGGTGTTGTGTTGGAACTAGGATATTTCACTAGTTAATATTACTTATAATCACCTCCTTGAGGTGTTGTGTTGGAACTAGGATATTTCACTAGTTAATATTACTTACAATCACCTCCTTGAGGTGTTGTGTTGGAACTAGGATATTTCACTAGTTAATATTACTTATAATCACCTCCTTGAGGTGTTGCGTAGGAACTAGGATATTGCACTAGTTAATATTACTTATAATCACCTCCTTGAGGTGTTGTGTAGGAACTAGGCTATTGCACTAGTTAGTGCTACTTATAATCACTTTCTTTAGTTGTCATGGATGAACTTAACCCTACCCCCTTTTTAAACATCCCATCCCCTAATGGAGGAACTCGGATATGAAATTAAGGGACTTTTTCATATAGGGGATTAAACTAGATCTCGTGGGGGAACTTGACTGGTGACAAGTTCGATTCCCAGCATAGCCAAAAAAAAATTATCATTGGGTAATTTGGGGTTTCCCTTTTCACTATAATATTTTATTTATATAACATTCTCATTAATAAAACAATCTCGTGAAAGGGTAAGACCCAAATTCCCCAATGATTAAATTTTTTGTCCATGCTGGCACACAATTCTTGTCTGTTAATATAGAAAGTGTCCAGGGCTGACTTGCTATCGGTACAGCCAAGATTGTAATGAATCTCGTGAGGCAGGGCATTCAGATAAACACTCGCTTTTAGGTAATCAATTGTGAGGGAAACCATTCCAACGCACGTTTAGGCAATCAATCTGTGACTTCAACTCTCCGGCAGGCCCATCATTTCATTTTTAATATAGTGATGTAAAGGCATTAGCTATTCTTAACATTAACAACAGTTAGGTGTCTCAATGAATCAACTTATTAGTTTCCATTTAAAAGTAATATTTATTCGTATTCAACAATAGCCTAATCATAAACGTTAGTAGGAGCCCTGGCGCCCGAATACAAGACAGTATAGTCTAACGCTCACGAATAACTAACACTCGTGGCGTATCGAGAACGGTAGGCGAGTACATTTTAGCCGGTCAGGATTCGAACACAAGACGGCTGGTGCTACACGCCACGTGCAGTGCGAATTATTAGGAGTTCACTATAAATCACTGGTGACACAGTCTGTATAGAACAACACCGAAACCAATCATTAAAAAGAAAAGAAAAATGCTAAAAGTATTGTAGTTTTTTTTATATTTTGGACATTCCTTGGTGTTGCACGTTGCCTACCGCTTCTCTTAACAAGGGAATGTTTCTCTTCCTCAAAGCTAAAACTCGGTGTTGGTGCAGTAATTTATTTAGTCCGAGCCGAGGTCGACAGTTTTCATGGGCTCAACCCCTACCCCCATTATCAACCACCCC
>CABFWB010004353.1:0-21364 GCA_902151455.1 Timema bartmani
TCTGTTTTAGTGCTACTAAAACTGGTCCTCCGGAACTAAATTTAATTTTATATCATTTTAATTTTAATAAGCAGATAGCTGAAACAATACTAATCTTATTAAAAATAAAAATGTTCAAATTTCTGTGGTCGGATTAAAACCAGCTAATATTTTATCAAGTAGCGAGCCTCATAGCTCAAAGTCAACTGAAGAACCAAATAAACGTTGCATAGGACACTAATTAGAGGTGCTCCTAAGATCTGAGGTTGATAAAAGGTGGACCACCTACGGCTGTGACGCAAAATGATTAAACGAAGACATCCGGTTGCAGACGAAGAATAAAACTACCAGCCCGTTTCACTGACCAAGTTCTAATTATCTAGTTAGGATTGAATTTTTAAGGAATGTTAAGTCTATTTTGTATTCAGTTTAACGCTAACAAATAGTTTTGAATTATATATTTTTGCGCAACGTTTTTATTGTTAGGGGAATAATGTAGCGATTGAAAATAATGTATAATTATTATCTAAACGTTTGATTATTTTCAATCGCTACACTGTTTTTAGACTTAACTGATTTTAAAAAAATACCCGCTTGATAGCGATGTGTTTGTGAATGCACGTGTCGATCCCCGTGTTGAAAGACAAGCTCTCCAAAAAAGCGCAACCATTATAATCAGGAGGCTGTGGGTCTGGTGTATTCTTGTCTGTGTCCACGGCTGAGCCTACCAGCTATCGCTAGGTTGTATGTAGACATGTTAGTTGAGAAAACAGTTTAATTATTCAAAATGTATTAGAGTAATATATCGGGGCATCTTTAATCATTTTTGTGGAGTAATCCAAAGATGTACAAAAAAGTAATTGAAATGTTTCTTTTAACTGTTGCAATTACAATGCCTTTTAAATAAGGGCAAAAAAAATTATGAATGGATTTTTTTTTCTTTGTGAAATGAAGATAAGCCGAGAGTTTGTGGAGCATGATTTAATGAACCAAATATCCATGTTTTAAATATATATATATATATATAAAGTTAAATGAATATATATATTAAGTTAAATGAATACGAATTCTTTTCATTTCATGTGTACATGTTTTTATTAATTCATGGTGTTAAATGGAACTTTTTTTTGCAGTTAGTCATGGTCAAATAATTTAGCCAATTTCTAAGATAATTATGAGCAATAGCGCCCAGTAAGCTTAGGACGTAACCAAAGATATTTATAATGCCTCGTAGTTAAAGTCGCTGCGGTTTCCCCACAGTCAAGTTTAGCCACTTTATGGTCTCAAGCGATATTACATGTACAAATGTTTTCCTAGAGGAAAAAAGCACTCTTCAGATATGAATTAATTTTGAACAAAAATGCTAATACCATTTTTTTAGTTAAAAATTTTCAAAAATCGGTTATCTGTACAGTACATTGACACCCAATAATTTTTGTATATAAAAAACGACCATAACATCTTATTTATCAGGTAAAACATTTCCCAGATTCCCATTTTTAGCAAAAAGATTAAATATATTTTCGAAAAGATGTTGAATTTCCAAAAAACAGTCATCAGTATACAAACAATCTTTACTTTGAAGGTTAGAATCGAAATAAAACAAGCTCTCAGCTCTGACAACTTAACACCTAGGGGTACTATAAATATCCAGTTCGAAGAAAATTCATAAAATCGTATTGGTTGTAGCCCCAGGTACTGACATAATTGTAGGAACAACATTATTGGTTTTGGGGGAAGATAAGATGATAATAATAATAATAATAATAATAATAATAATAATAATAATAATAATTTCAATTTTATTTATTATAGTGCTGGCCAACAGTCGTGAGAAATATGACAGGCCAGCCCTAAAAAGTAAACAGGTAGGCCTAATATACCTTATAAATACGTATAATTACAAAAGAAAATAAGATAATAATTATCATCATCTTCATCTAAAAAAGGTTTAAAATGTTCAGGATTCCAATACCTTCTCCATACGAGAAACAAAAACAAGTGTTTGGTAAACAAATGGTAATATAAGTGCGCAAGTCCGCAACTATATTGTATTCAAAACCAATCGCACAACTTAAATTGTTTTAATCACACTGCGCTTTAAATCAAAGTCTCTTATAGTTGGGGTTTGAAGGGAGAGGCTGTAATTTTTAATTGAGATTCTAAATCACTAAGCCTCCACAACATTGATCAATCAACCTAGTTTGGTTTAAAACAAATAATATTAATAATAGGAATGCCAAACTAGATTCTTCGATACCTCAATTCTTACTGGTATCGAAAGAATCAAGAACCGATCTTGATGTTACGATTATTAATACTTTGATTATTAGCTCTCAATTAAAGTACTGGAAATTAAGAAAACGGCAAAATTCAGAATGAGTTGTAATCGGCAATCTCTCATATTAGTTTATTTGTCGTTTTTATGGTTCAGTTAACTATTTAGTGAATTTTAAAGAATAGTGTTCTGTTACCGTTACCCACCCCCATCATGTAAAAAAAGGGGAGGGTGATTGTAACACTTTTTTCTGCAGTAAAATATGTCAAAGTAAGTATTACCAATTTTGACTTAAGATTACAAAACATGGAGTAAAAATTAACAAAAAGGTGTCTTGGAGAAACTGTCTAGCTTTCACCGTTTCCGAGATAATCATGCATGTTTGATTTCAAAGACAAATGTTAATTCCTACCAGGTAGGGAGCCAGTATAGCTGTGTTGCTTCGCTCCCCCTTTCACCCACTCTGATTATCACTATCTTCCCCTCCCTCCACGAAGAGACTGCATCAATCCACACGACTTCACTGCATGTTACGTTCAAATGGAAAAGTACACAAACGCAGAAATAACAGACATGGTCATGCTGTACGGTGAAGCTAGAGGAAACGCAAGAGCAGCTGCATGGTTGTACCACGATAGATATCCTGCGTGACATCAACCTTATCCCCGGACCTTCACCGATTCCACTCAGCGACTTCGTGAAACAGGTACATGTCAGCTACGAGAAGGATCTGGTCACCCGATAAATAATATTGTGAGGAAGTGTGACCCCATTTTTGAAATTAATTCAAGGTAGTAATTAAGAATATGTAAGATTATTTTATATTAAAAACAGTTTAATTAAGTAAATTTATGTTGAACAGAAAGTTTAGCATAGAGAATTTGGTGAACAGTGATTGATTGAATAATTAACACAGCCCATATAAATATTTGAGTTTTAAAATAAATAATTGGTTTATCGATGATTAAATTAAACATTTTATAAAATTAAATATTTATATTTTATTTTAGCATTTCAAAATTTAATTTGAATTTAAGGTACTTTGAGGTACTTCAGCTATTAAATTATATTAATTTTAAAGCTTTTTCAGACTACACAATTAAATTATATTTGGATTTATTAAATTTAAACTTAACCTAATTTTACCTAAGCTTAAATACAAAGTTAATTATTCAACCAAGGCAATTTATAATTTTGTTAAAATGTTTGTGTTGTCACCATTCTAACATAAGTGCAACGAACAGTGCGACAATAATGCAATTTTCTAGTGTAATAAGGCAAATAAGCATAAATAGTAATTAAATAATATAACAGAAAATGCTTTCTTTCCGTTTATTCATCAAGAAGACTGAACATTAAAAATAAGAACAATCAATTATGAAAACATAAAAAGTACCTCATAACTCTTGCATTGTTATACAAGTAACTTTAAATCAATGTTTCACACATCTACAATTTATGTAAATCTATACTCTACAAATTTATTCATGTTTAATTTTAAGATTAACAAATGTAAAGTATGACATAGCTCTTGCACAGTATAGAACTTGCTTATATCAAAATTCATGAAATTCTTTAAGATATAAGCAAATGGGGGTATTGTAATGATACTGTTTTGGACCCCTCTGATATATTAAAAAAAGTCATGGATGAAGTGTATTTTTCTTTAAAGAACTGTGTGTAAAGTTTCCTCTTAATACTTCATCAATGGAGAATCACGCGCCTTTAGAAGTAATTTCAATACACTACGTTTTAAAAAGTTTTTTTTTTTTCTTTAAAAGATCAACTCCGTTGTATTAGAAAGATCATATGACATGCTGGCTCCCTCTATCCAATAGGAAGCCAGCCTTTACAACATTAGGTTGCCAGGAGTCTTTCCATTAGTTAGTTTTAACACTGGTGTGGTTACAAGGGGTCCAAGAGGCAAGGGGTAGGTCATATATAAGCAACATGTGCGTATGAATACACACAGTGCTGGTAACATAAATCTACAGAGTAATATCACAGTGCCAGTAACTTAAATCCATAGAGTACAGAATAATATATTAGAGAGTAAAATCACAGAAAAACAATCTGTAATTTAACAAAAACTGTATCAGTTAATATTATAGCTTCGCTGCCAAAGGTGTAATCATCAAAATAAATCGTGTGCAACATTGAAAGTCTTACTCATTTTATCGGAATAAAAATCAGAAATAATCAGATCACATAACCGCGTGCAAGTGTGCAGTAAGGCATGCTCGCGTCGTAATCATCAATATAATCCAATATCATTATAGTTGGCGCCCATCGCGGGCCGATAACATTATAATTGGCTCCCAATCATGGGGTATTAAATCCGTTATCATTATACAATAATATAAGGAGTCATTAATAATTGTTACAAGTAATTAAACTATATTTATAAATAATAAACATACGTCAATACTGAAAGGAGGATCCCCTTTAGAATAGTACCTAAAGTAAAGTTAACATGGAACAAACCCAGACAAAAAAATGGCAAGCCTTAAAAGATTAAGGATCAACCCTCTAAGGAATATCCCTCAATCTCAGGATGGTTAGCTAGAAATGACAATTTCCAAGCGAAATTACAATAGTTTAAGGTTATAAAAATATGGCAACTCCCTAATAATTATCGACAGATCTTTTTAACAAATGATATTTCCAGGCCTAACATGGCTGACCCTCATTATTTCATTACGTGAATTGTATAATCGCAAATAGTTTAAGAAAGATATAACAATCTTACCATTGATCTCTATAATATAACTGAAATGACATCTGAGGCTAAAATTTGTGAGATATCTTCCGCACACCATTGTATAAGAGAGGAAGAAACTTTCGATCTCTTTCTCTTCTACACACATTTGGCATTTTAACATAATTCCCTAATTTGTAAAAATGCATCAGCTACATCAATGTAATAGTCAAATGAAATAAATGTGTTGATAAAAGGTTCAAACAGCATAGCTAAGTTCGAAACTCGTGACTTGTTTCTTTTAATAAGTTGATGTAGGTTAATTAATCTAGGGCCCACAGAGATGATGACCATTACACGAAGCCATGTACAGCAAGTCTCTTCATAATGTGTTTCCCTGATGCCTAAGGATAATTTTTACGCGATTCAGATAGGGGGAAGTTTTTACTAATATGTCCACCAATGATAAATGGTTTATACCTCGGGGATTGCTGCTTCTAGCTCAAAATTACAAAGGATAATAATTGGTCAGATGACTTTTTTTATATAGAAATAATTCCTGTTTACCATGGCTAACCTCTTAAAATAGATTTATAATAGATGCATTGAGCTTTAATTACTTTTTTTTTTATGTTTGTTTCAGATGTTGTGAAACATTTATAAATATTTCAAGTTATAAACATCTTGAAGTGAGTACAACTTACTCCAGCATTCAAAAAAGGAAGATGCTAGCGGGAAGAACACGTATGGACCTAATAATTACAGAAATAAATTAATTGAAGCTTCAAAAACTTGTGAAGATACCGATCTACTAGAAATACTATAAAAAGAAGTGCTTTATCATCTTGAATTATAAAAAATACTGCCTAAAGGTGCAAAGAAAAAAGAAAACTCAGTAGAGAAAATTTCTACTATTGAACATTTGGAAAATAAAAGACATTGCACTAGACAGAAACATGAAAGGGAATTGTGTATTATTTGTGGCAACATAAAGTTCAAAGTTGATTTAAGACTATTATAGATCTGTGAAAAAGAAATAGCTGATAAATTATTGTTAGAAACACATTACTTTAGAGATGAAGTTTTTTCTAGGACAAGCATTCTTGATGTGAAGATCGTTTTTTCATCTAATGTTCTGTACCACTCTTCATGTATGAATAATTACTTACTAAAATATGGTACTAAGGAAGTACAGAAAATTTTGAAACTCTATTTAATGACAAAACAATTAAAACAGGTTTTCAAAATTACTTAATAAACTAGACTTTTCCTAAAGTGGTTACAAGATGAGTTGTCTGCGATTTCTTTGTTTAGGAATTCTGAATGTCAGCTTGGGACCACTATTTTGAATAGACAAATGAGAAGTCTTCCTATCAAACATTTTGGAGAGGATGTGATATTTACAAATCCCAAGGAATGATCAAAATCTCAACTCATATTTTCTTCAAACATAAGTGTAACAAAAATTGTTCAAAAAATCTGTATAAAAAATAGTTTACAAGAAAGTACAGAGTTAACTAGGCTTTAATAGTAGGCAAAAGTCTACATATGCACTCTTTTTGGCTGTAACATTGTTTTTTATTTTCTAAAATGAGATACATCATTATATGCTCCTATGGATATAAACTTTCTTTCTCAATCAAAAGGCATATACTTGAATACATACTTTTGACATTTTTATTTATATTCTTTAAATTGAAAAATGACACTGAACACAGGAATCAAACCAGGGACCTTTTGATTAGTACGCCAACTCACTCTGCATTAAATTATGAGTGAAGAATGACCCTGAGGACGGGATGTCTCCTGGAAAGCTTAGTGGGTAAGCCTTGGCGTACTAAGTCAAAGGTTCCGGGTTCAATGCCCTTGTCCAGGTGTCATTTTTCAATTTCAAGAATATATTTGGATGTGGCTATAATCGTAATTAACAAGTATAATAGCTTAGCTATTTAATCTATCATGATATGTGCATTCGTACAGTTATCATTGTACTAGTAGACCATAAAGCCCTAACAAGTCGAAGATGGCTGCATTATCTGATAGCTCATGATCTTAATTTGTCACTCATATGTAACTTACGATTTCAACACGTTCATCACAAACTCCGCCTTAAAATATAAATGAAGAATGACCCTGGACACAAGATGATTCTTGGATAGCTCAGTTGTTAGAGCATTGGCATACTAAGCTAAAGGTGTCAGCTTCTATTCCTTTGTTCAGGTGTTATTTTTCAATTTACATACTATATTTAGATGCGGCTTAGCCGTAACAAGCAAATATAATAGTTTAGCTATTATGTTTGGTGGTTAAAGGTTTCGCCATGTTGTTTACATATTATATATTTTAACGATACCAAATAACCTTATGACTCGCAAAGGTGTGTAAACTTAATACACCAAGCGAGCTTTCAAGGTGGCCTTTACCTCTTTAGTTTTTTTTTATCACCGCATCTTACTACCTTTTCAGATTATAGGCCTACACGTTTTAACTTTTAGTGAATCACAAAATTACCTTATTAATGATGATAGCACCACTACAATCTTTAATTTCATATTTAACAACTTCTACATCTCCTTACAAAATCAACACCCAGGATGACAAGTGAAGATACTGGTATGAGGTTTAGCTGGGCTATATTGACGTGATCCAGAGGTAAGATTATTTTTAAAATACTAGACATAAGACGGTTTATTACCTCAATTTAATAGTTCTTACTAGAAAAATATGATCAAATGCAAATTTTCTTATATTTCCCCCTTTCATGCCAGGTTTCAGTAATGACAAAGTTATTCTTGTTTTATTCTCCCAGAACTATTTCAGCTGGAGTTTTATTTTTGCAAGAATTTATCATATTTATGTATCAGACTTAAACATTATACACTTTGTGTTGAAATGATCTATTACTTCCTGATCTACAATCATACAGGTCAACTTATTCAAGGACGTCTTAATTATTTTTGTAAAATTCTCTGCTGTAAACTTTGACTCTGAATGGTAGGGAGGACTTTTCATGTGTATATCCCCATTCTGTATTATAAGCAACTCTAACTCTTCTGAAACAAACTATGGATCATTATCAGTCATGATAAGCTCTGGCAATCCTAACATTAAAATATATTTTTATATTTTCTATGGTAACTTGGGAAGTAGTTCATGATTAAACAACAATGAATTCTATTTTTCACCTGAAAAAAATATTCTTTCAGGCATATTGGGAGAAATTATAAAATGTTGATAAAATGGTGTAGCGAGATCACCTTGCCTACATCTATTAAATACTGGTAGTTTATCAACCACAGAGAAATCACCAATTATCTGCTCACTGTTGTTTTCCAGGAACAGTAAGTCTTGACACAACCATCTTACCTATATTATCACCACTTTTATATATTTGATTTCAAACAATATAACTAATTATAGCCCACCATTAAATTACACTCCTAATTGATGTTTTAGAAAAATCGTCAGTGGTTTATGATCTGTGAGCAAAGTAAATTTACACCTTGTGAGGTACACTTTGTTTATCCTGAAGATAACACAGAAAATTTAGGTAAGAAACACGAATACCCAATGAATACTAGAAATTATCTTGACTGAGAAACAGTCTTGGGACCAGGGTTCCTGACTGTGTTAAGTTTACTTTCTATGTGTTGACCACGCTCTGCATTTACATCTCATAGGGCAAAACATTTCCTACCATACATCATGAAAAGACCTTCACACCAAATGTCTATCAATGTCTGAAACATGTCAAAATTAAAAAGAAAAAAGTTTATACATTTAAAAAGTAGATTATAATGGTAAATCATCAATCACGTACACTAGAACCATGCTGGTTAACACCAAGGTTAGTAAAAAGGATGTTGCCTGGTTCCCATAAGGCCTGTGTAGACAGCTAGAGACAAAGGCATGACATCACTGGTAGCCCCATGCCAGCCTGACCGCTCACGAAACCAAATGGAAAAGTTGTTGTTTCTATTTGGTTAAAGTTTGTAGATACATAATTTGGTTTCTGTATTTAAGTGAGTGGCTATTTCTAAGACAACTATTGATTAAATCTTAGATTAAAACATAACCAGGAATAAAAAGTATTGTTGTAATATTATATTCTCGGCTAAAGGGTGCTAAAATGTTTTAAAGGAGACAACTTGAGCTTGAATTATTTTTATTTACTCATTCTAATTCATATTTTATTGCTCAAGAATAATTATGAGTTTGTATACTATTAGGATTAAATAATACTATAAAAAATAATATTAGTTACAATAAATTAATTAACTATGTATTTATTTGAGGTACTTAACGTGCACTTGCTGAACCAATAGAGTATATCAACAAATAACTTCTAAAAAACTTGAAAATTGAATTGACACAACAACTAAACCCTGACCGTTAATTGGACCATGCTATGTATAAACAGACCAAGCGACAAAGACATAGTGTGTCAGAAAAATACATTTTTAAAACTTGTTTAAAATAAATTGTTGTAAAACTTTTTTATTACTCTTAACAATTCAGAGTATGTATATTACTATTTATTATTTCATTTACTATAAATATATTGTTTAATTCAATTTGGTTCTTGGTCTATTATCACTTTCTTGAGTTCAGTCAGATTTTGTTAAGCAAAAATAGAAATGGCATTTGGTCTTTTAATGCTTAACAATATATTTAAATTAATGATCATACAAAACTTTTAAAACAAATTAAAAATAGGACACAAAAATCCTAACAAATTACATATGCAGAGTTTAAATGAATATAAATTAAAAATAAATTACAATTCAATACACAAGTTAAAACAGATAAATACAGTAACATAAAATACATTTATAAAAAAGAGTAAAGAAAGCATTGCACTAACTTCATGTAAACTTAATTTTAAGATGTATAACACAAACATAAATAATAAGGTAACGTTTATTAAATTTTACATGCTTTAAGAGTTCATAGAGTACCTTGAATAATAAAGTAGATACACATCCTTAAAGCTCATTAGGCTACTCAGTTTCAATATGAAAATCAAGACTTCCATTGAAGCCATCTACATTGTCCTCAACTCTTTCATCCACAACAAGGTTCTTATAAAATTTCTTGGCATAAGTGGTAATGAGATGCCCAATGGATTTGATGTCTCCTAACTTCAATGATGCTATTGGGTTACCGTTAGTAAATGGTGGCTTCAGCTGATTAAAGATATTATCAGAGCGACTGTACTCTGAGGAATTTTTTTTCAATATTCACTTTCTGAGTATCTTCTTTGAAAGTATTGCAAAAAAAAAAGGTGGTTCTTTCTTGAAAATATGTACTTCTCGTGTCTTCAACCAACTCACTGGGTTATTAAGGATGTCCTTTTTCCGGTTAACAATGATCTTCTTTAGTGCTGTGGTTCCAACAAAATCACCACTAACAACGAGCTTGTTTCTTTTACGGCATCCTAACATTACATTAATGTAGTTCTCTGGGGAATACATCCTCTGTTGTAGCTTTAATGCACATTCAATGTCCCTGAACTTTGCAACACTAGGCAAATAACTATATCCTGAAATCAAGAAGCATAATGTGATCTTTTCTAGAGTTGGGTGGGTGTACATAATAGCTTTCATCAACAAAGCTAGTTTAATATTGCGGTTCTGTCCCCTGCATAAATCTGACCATAAGATCCTCTCCTTCACATTGTTTCTCAGATTCGTTTCCAAATGCTTTTTTGGCTCTACTCGACATACTGAATTTTTTTGCAAAACTACTAATTTATTATATAACTATCACTACTGTAGTTTCAACAACCTTAGATCTAATCAATAAATAAGGATACAAGCTAAACAACACTAATAAGGGTTCTTAAAATTGAAAAAAAATTACACTTGGACACGGGAATCGAACCTGGGACCTTTGGCTTGGTACGCCAATGCTCTACCACTGAGCTATCCAGGATTCGTCCCGTGCCCAGGGTCATTCTTCACTCATATTTTAAGGCAGAGTCTATGATGGGCGTGCGGAAATCATCAGCTTTATTCACGAGCCATCAGATAACGCAGCCATCTTCGACTCGGTAGTTGGCGTTTCATTTTTCAATTTTCAGAATATGATATCTAGATGGTGAATTCCTCTCTAAAATTAATAACAGCTTTGGCTATTTGACTAATAAGGGTCACAAAATTCACTGAGGTGAACTAAACTCAATGCAGAAAACATGTCACATAGTCTCTATGCAAAGTACAATGCATTGTTTGTCTCTCACTGTGCACAGGCGTTGCTTGGTCTGTTCCTAAATAACTAAAGCCTACTCATAAACATTTTGTGCTTGGTTTAAAAGTTCATTCTTTAGCTACAAGATGGTACCACTAACTCCAAATTTGAAAGTATGCCGCTTGGCCTGTTTATGCATAACATGGTCTAATTAATCACTTTGAAAAGGGAAACCCACATTTTATCAATGATATATTTTTTGTTCATGCCGAAAATCAAACTCGGGACCTTTAACTCAGTAGACACACACGCTATCAATTGAACTAAGGTTTCTGACTATTTAATATATGCTATTGACTTTATAACTGATGTAATCGTCTCATTAAAACTTAATTATAATGGTTATATACCTCTATGAACCAAATGTACTGTAAAATGAAGAAAATTAATGTGAGTGTTAGGTTACTTTACAGTCTGATATCAGTACTTGTTTATATTATCAATAACATTTAATTTTGTTAATATATTTTACTGTTTTAAAATGAAATTTAAAAATTATCAACAGTAGCAGAACATATATCAAAATTCGAATTATTTCTTGTTAAAATCTTTTTGTATCTTTAATGTTTTTTCGGGATTAATCACTTTTATAACACTTATTGCATTTATGTGAATAGGTGTCATTCTTATGAATGCTCTGTGACTAAATGTAGTTTTTAAACCTTAATGGGTAGCATACACTTGTAAATATTTTGGGAGATTTTTTCCTTAAGTTATTTTTATCAAGGGTACTTTAAGTCCTGCACCACGATTATTTTTTAACTCTTTTTACAGCTTTAATTCTTCAGTCACCTGCCTCAGTGGTGTAGTTAGCTAACGCACTAGTTTTGTGTTGAGCTCGACTGCCGAGGACGGGGAGATCAAGGTTTGAATCTTGGTCGGGTGAACTATGGGGGTTTTTACCTAAATGGTTTTCCACACTCCTTCCACGCAAATGCTGGTTCACTTCCTCTAAATTCAAACTTCCCAATTCCTAACCCATTAGCGTAATTAGTACTTAAGCGTATAACCCAAACAGGTAGTAAGACGCGGTGCTAAAAAAATAAATAAAAAAAATTCTTCTGTTAGTCACTCGGCAAGGCAAAGGCCACCAAAAGACAAATGCCTAATCCAGAAAGGTGTAAATGAAGGCTCATGTTTGCAGGTGTAGTTACCAGGATGTGGAAATTCTTGGTTGTTTTTTTGAAATCCAGCCTACTAAATACTGAAGTGCACTTCTTTCAAGGTCATCAGTTCCCTGGTTCTGATTGTCCTTTGTGACAAATTGAAGTGCACAAACAGTAAAGTATAATCAGAGGAGAGAGATGATAATTTATCGGTTTTAATTGGAGACAAAAGATTTTCCGGCACATCCTGATTAAGCCTACAAGTTAAAAAAATAATGAAAGTTATGCTTTTCTTCAAATCTCTAAAGAGCTTCATTTAAGAATTTGATTAAATTACACACCTTTTCTTAAATAAATGAATTGATTTAATTACATAACTTTTCATAGTTTCCGTGCAATGTACTGTTGTGCCCAAAACTTTGTTTTGGTTTAACTAGTTCTGTGATATCTGAAGTATTTTAGTGTTGTATCAGAAACATTAAAGGCCTCTTTTTCACAATGAAGATAGTTAACATACCAAATCAAGAGTCAGGCTATCATTTTATGCACCACATTGGCAGAAGCATAGTAGGTAAATGTATACATATTTCCACATTGGCAGAAATGTATACATATTTTCTAAAAGAAATAATCCACATAATCACTACCGTAAACTATTTTAGGTATCTATTATAAATTATTCTGAAACCACCTTATTGACAAAAGCTACTATCTTAACTCCCAGAAAACCTTTGTAGAGAATTACTTTTAGAGAAAGTATAGATGTCTTTATTATTCCTATATACTCAGCCGAGTAAGCCTTTAATAAAGTTCAAATCTTTAAAGACTAAGAGGAAAAAAGACTAAACCATGGTGATGTTTGTTTCAACTTTTGTATCTAAGGCCATTATACAGTAAAGCAATCATTTAAACTTATTTAATTGAAAGGTAGTTAATACTTAACATATAAACTGGTTTACGAGCATCCACCTAAATAATAAGCTAGCAAATTAAAGTTAATTTACCATTTAGAATATAAAGTTAAAGTAAACTAACATTATCACAATGCAATAAATAGTAAGATTTATATTTATTCACAGACTGTAAAGTATAATAGCTACTGGAAATGACTAAAATAAAAATAAACACAGAAAATAAATGCCTTCTGTGATGCAAACGCCTAACTGTAGAATCAGTAGTTTAAAAACAAGTTCAGTTTAATAAACCAAAGTGTTTATTCTCGAGGGCTGACATAGCTTGCATACGACTGAAGGGCTACCGCCTACATCACTTTTTCCTGTGCCCAGAACGATATGTGTACGATCCAGGCAACCTCCTTTTTACTAACCTTGAGAACACTGATCAAGACTTGAATAGCCAACTAAAGTGGAGACAATGTGTGAACAAATCACAAAATTTGTAACTGCTTTTAAAGCTTAGTTATAACTTAACACAACATAGATTAACATAGATTTCATGTGGTTTGTGTATTTATAGTTTGATAAAATTAGGATGGGATAACTTGTAGTAATAATCAACGTCGAAACGGAATCTGATTAACTATAATATACTTTGTTTTATTTTCCGATGGGCTATTGTTGTGTTGCATATCTCATATTTTTTTAAGCACAGCGTCTTATTTCTCTACTGATATAGTTCAGGTAGTGATGGATTGTGAATTAAATTTAATGGGTTATTTATTAATGTTGTTGCCTTGTTGCATACACAAGAAATAAAATGCTATAGAAATATATAACATTTACCGTTATGGCCCGAGTATAAGAGAGCCTCAAATATAAAACGACCCCCCTATTTTTCCATTGGATAAGTAAAAAAAAATATGGCCTCAAATGTAAGACGACCCTTACTCTATTTTCTTCATGGCTCAATAAGAATAAAAGAAAAATTGTGTTTAATACAAGGTTGTTCTCTTACCTCATGTGGAAGCTCAATTTTTTCCATTTACTGCATAGGCCTATTAAAGTTGTAATAATAAATTTATTGTAGCTGAATGTTTTAATTTACAAATGATAGGTATAATACATTAATTGTCAAGTACACTTGGGTCATAATTATGAATATTAATACATAGGGTAGATGTTATGCAGCACACATTAAAAATGATGTAATTATTAGGTCTCATCTAATCATTCTCATCAACTGAATTGTTACTATCACTAGTAGTGGAGCTTTCCCTTTCTTATTCCCACTCAGAATCTTCCTCGGACACATCTCAGCCTGGGGTTTCCCAAAGCAGATCATCCTCTGACCCATTCATTGCATTTGAAATGCAGCATTTCTTGAATCCTGCTATAATGGAATCTTGTGAGATCCGTTGCCATGATGAGAGGATCCACTCGATTAGCAGGCTTAATGACACTTGCTTTATATTGCCTGTAGGAGTGAGCGCATGATTTACTTCCAGCAGCCAATCATTGTATTTCTTCTTCAGGTAGTCTTTAAATGGCTTATTAACCACCACATCCAGCACTTGAAGCTGGCTTGTCATTCCTCCCGGTATTACAACTAAGTCAGTCTTCATCCTTGTGGCAGTAGTTTTCACAGTGTCAGTAAGATGACCCCGAAAAGCATCTAGTACAAGCATGATTCTCCTACCAAGTGCAAGCTCCAGGGCGCCTATTCCATACTACATTCATCCAATCTTTCATTAAATCTTCAGTCATCCACCAATTCTCTTGGACTCTGACATGAATTCCTATAGGCATTTTTTCTAGTGGCATGGTCTTCCTTTTTAGCACTAAGTAGGGTGGGAGTTTGGAACCATCTGCAAGACAAGCAAGCATTACGGTTACCCTTAATTTTTTATTGCTTATGGTATGGATCATTACAGTCTTCTCCCTTTTCGGGTGCACAGTAGTGTTAGATGGCAGGCCAAAAAACACTGGTGTTTGGTCACAATTTCCAGTATGACTCGTGAGGTAATTGTTGGCCTGTTTGAGTCTGATAATGTATCTCTGAAAAGCTAAAAGCTTATCTTCATAATCAGCAAGGCAATCTCTGGGCTATTGTTGTCCAGCGTCTGAGAGATAATCCATTTCTCTTCATCATTCTTTTCTGGGTAACTTTCTCTTCCAATTCTTCATGGCGTCCTTTTGTGGAGCCATGAAATGCCTGACATGTTGAATTGCAATTTTGCAGCCTGGGAAAAATCTTTCCTCCAGCGACACACATTAACTTCAGTCACGCCGTAATGTCGTGCCGCCGCCGAGTTGTTCGTTTGCATAGCGTATCTTGCAACTGCAACCTTAAAGCATGCATACGTAACTTCATCTTTCCCCTTTGTTTATTTGTTTTAACAATGTGCCGCATTTTTCTAAGCTATCAGGCGCCATTGGAAAAGATAAAAATATACTGTAATTAAAACCGCACAAAACCATATTTTATTTATGTTGCTGTAACTAATTCACACATAAAACAAATGAATACCACAAGATAATCAGCAGGCAGCTGACGTCACGCACCATGGAGAAAAGAAGCACTAATACTAAACACTGATTTGTGCAACTAGTCGCTACACAGCAGCACCATCATGTTACTGAGCGCTCCAAGATCCACTCGTTTGATTGTTCACTGAGCACTTACTAAGCGCTCCCCGAGATCAGTTCTTAGAGTGCATTCAAACGTAATGTCAGAATACCACACCGCTGTTGTACTTCTACAACCAAAATGAAAAATAACTTTGAAGTAATGTTTATTTTAACGTTTTTATGCATGAAATACCACAATAAAATAAAGTTTTCGAGTTTGTATTCATATGGAAACATGTTGTCATGCATGATTTACTAACGTTAATAAATAATATGTAATAGATGCAGCTTTACACAAAAATTAAGTTTGAAATTAATAAAACACGAAGCTATGCCATGACGATAATTTACATGTGAAATACCTTGGTAAAATAAATTTTTATAGTTTCTTACTTGTGTGAAAACGTGTTTTGTGCTAGATTTATTAGCTTTAGTTAGAAATATGTAATACAAACGGCTTTACACAAAAAGTAGGTTGAAATTAATAACATAAGATGCTAGGCTGCAAATATAAGACCACCACCCCCCCCCCCCTTCTATTTTTTGCTTTAGATTTTTAATCAAAACTATTGTCTTATATTCAGGCCAATATGATATATTGAAAAATATTTATGTAACTTGTACCTTTATGTATCGTTGTGGTGTATTCATAATGTTTAAGCAGTAGTGATTTTGTTGAATAAATCCAAAAAGTATTAGTGTTAGCTTATTAGGGCTATTAATGTTAAGTTCTTATTTTATTGGCGCTAAACTGGAAATTCTTACACTCCTAGCAAAAAGTTGGAGAACAAATTTTATCTTCAGCTTTTAACACTAATTAGGAATGGCTAAAACCAATTTTATATATAATCAAAATAAATACAAAAGAGTAAATAAATAATCATTTTATTCTAAACTATTATATGCTATTGAATACATAGTTTATTTAACTAAAAGTTACACAGAACATTTTTTATTTATAACTAAGAAATGAGCAAAGTATATTAATTTATGCATACAGGCACAAAATGATTAACCCTTGATCGATTTTATAGCATTTTTAATTGGGCTCAAACCACTGAAATTTGTATTTCCCAAGATATTACATCCATTTTACAAACTCATGAATAATTGGTATATTCATTTAAAGTAGATTTAAAATGGAAGTAATAATTCAAACAAACATACAAATTTACTTTAATATAAAAATAAGTGTACTAAAATATGATTGTATATTTATATATAAAGAAAAAGAGAAAATCAATTAGCCTCTAAAACAAAACAGGAAATCAATTAAAATGTCAGGCAATACAGACAAAAAAACAAAACAAAAGAATTGTGTGGACAGATTTTATCTGTTGAATTATTTAAAGTAATACTACACAGTTGCATCAGAGCTTGCACTGCCGGAAAGAGCCATCTTCGAGAGAGAGGATATACTGCGCTTGGGGCTGGTTCCCAGAAATGTGACATTGCTCTCACTGAATAGCTTGCGAAAGCTGCATCACAAAACAAAATATTTATATATTAGTAGTAAATGTAAATTATAGCATCTGCTAGACAAATAGGACATGGAATTGTTATCAGAGAATAGCATATTTGGCCAATTTTCCAATACAAACTACTTAATAAAACAAAAACACATTTTAAAGTTATGTTAAACAATAGTTTTGATAAATTGGCAAGTGAGTCATGGGGAAAGTGGTGCGGAGTGAAGGAGTATAGGCGAGTAAGAAATACAGTGGTAACTGATAAGTGAAAATTAATTACTAAAGTTTATCAAGTGTGTCATTCAATTATTCTAAGAGAAATCTTGAAAACAGTAGGGCCTAATGTAAGTAGTGGTGATTAAATATTGCATATGTGTGGAAACATAATTGAACCTTTAGCTTTATAAGCCATAAATGATGGGTTTTTTTGGCTTTTTTTGCAATAAATAAACTTAAATAGATAGAAGCATTATAAAGGGAAAAAGGAACATAAAGCAAATGTTTAAAACAACCTTAAGCAAAAGTAATTATTCATGCAACTGCCGACGCGAGCATCTTATAGGAAATAAAATCTCAAGTAATGTATTTAGAATGATATATGATCAGTTTTTGCTGCATTATGATTTTTAACTGAGAAATTGCTTCAAACAACATTACAAGCTATTTAGAGGCAGAGTGACCAACCAAATATCTATTCGGGCCTATAGCCAGAAGCAGGCTAAGCCCTTTCTGTGAGTCTATGAGCTTCCTTTAGTAGTAAAATAATAAATAATTATAATGGAAATTTAATTTTAAATGAGGAACTAATATGAAGCTGAAATTATGTTAGCAGTACATTAAATAAACAGCAAAATGTGTTTATTTATAATGTTAAGTATCTACACTCTACATTTTAATTTAAATATGTTACATTCCAAACCTGATTCCAGACAAACTAGAATGGACTAGGCCGAGTTGATATATCCTGCCACTTGTAGGATAAACCATTATAGCGTGATCTTTTTAGGCAATACTAGTTCGGACTAGGCCAAATTGATACATCCAGTAGCTTGTAAGACAAACCGATCGATATAGCCTGCCTGATGTTTTTAAGGCAATACTAGCTTTCATCCTTCTTAACCCATACGATGAATCGACCTTGGACACATTTCATTATGTATAGTTCATACGCAAATATTGTTAGCTAACCTAACCTAACCTAACCTAACCTAACCGAACCTAGTTTGGCCTAATAAAATTGTAGGCCATGCTAGTTTATTCTATGATTAAGGAAAAAATTTCAGGATAAACTAATTTATACTAGGCTAAACTAATACATCCTGAGGCTCTTTAGGATGTATCAAATTGACCTAATCCGATCTAGTTTGTCCTGGAATCAGGTATGAATGGTAAAAGATACATATTTCTTTATGACAAGTTGTCATGTTTTGTTTACATTCATGTTAATGTTGTAATATTAAGTCAAATTAAAACAAATGAGTCACAAAAATAAATTTTACAGGAAATATTTCACCTAAATTAATTTTCCAATAGTTTTCTTTTGATATATTTTATTTGAGCTGCCTAAGGTCATTTGAAAATAAAAATTACTAAGATTTTTCTAGTCTATAACATTTTTGGAGGAATTTAACATAGGCGGGGCCAGGGGATATCTTGAAAAAGATAGCAAATAGCAATGTTTTAGCCCATTCCAGCAATATCAACCAGATAAAAAAAAACGTGTTCGCTTTGCCTGGGTGTGTCATTGGTTGAGACTATGTGACACACTGCCTCGGCCAGGCATATTGTAAACTGCTAGTCAGTTTTGTCTCTAAAATCGGTGTAGTCAGAACAAGAAATTCCATGAAATAGATATTTAAAATATATAATTTCAATTACCAATTCAGACATATTAATAAAATTAACGAGTGGAGTGAGGTTAAAAAAAATCTTAATAACATTTTGTACTATAAAATGAGATAAAAACAAATTATATGGGTATAAAAGAACAGTATTTATATATTATTAAAAATGAAGTAATTTTATCTTTAAACTGCTTATACACTGACATTATTTTTCTTTCACAAACTATAACTATTTCATTGTGTATACCTCATAAGCATGTCTAGTTATATTAAATTTCAGCCTCATACATTAATTACTTTACCTTAACGATGGTACATGAAAAGCATAAAATAGCAAGTTTGACTTCTTATAATTTGTGAAATGTAATGATTTGAAATCATTGAATCACTATTTATACACTTGTTAAAATTGTGCAGTAAAAATTTTAGTGTTGAATGACACTGTAAGAGATAAGAATGGTAATTTAGAAAAAGAGAGCCTGCATTAGCATGGATAAAAGATGGGATAACCAAAGTGATCAATAACATGTAGATCACTCCCCAGTTCACCAGGCCAAGATTCAAACTCAAGCCTTATCAATAATGATCAGGTTCAATGAGAGTCTACCAGCTTGGACCATGGGACGAGAGGTGTGGTTGCATTCTACTATGAAAAGAGGATTTTTACACACCCTGTTGATTGACTTTTACTATACCTTTACAAAGTGATTGTGGAACCAGTTTTAGTCTGGCTTTGGTCACCTACATCTAATAGTTACAGGTGGTTGCATTCATGGTGCATTTGTATAGATTTATTGGGTGAAGGGAATAAAAACAAGTAAATACTCAAAAGTGTTTACTCACAAGTAAAGTACTCTCTCGGCCATCATGTGAATAAGAGTTTGCTTTACTCATAATTATTTTATTTACTTCCTTTCACTTAGTAGTCTAGGAATATTGTCGAAAAAAACAGATAAACCCGGACAAAATTCAGAGAGAGCTGATAATTTCTCAAAAGTCCCCTCAAGTCCGAGGCTTGTTTTTTTTTAGAAGACCCCAAAGTTCAAAAAGTCCGTAAATACCTAAAAGATATTTTAAAGTGGGCAAAAATTAGAAGAATGCTGTGCATTTGTTTCTGTGGCCGCATGGCCTATGACACCAGTCTTGCAGATCAGACTGCCGATGATGGCCAGGTCAAGGATAGGAATCAGATCGAGTTTACCAAGGGTGGTTTTTCCTAAACGGGTTCCTACTCTCCCTCCACACAAATGCGGATACACTTTCTATAAATATAGCCTTCCTCATCCCTAAAACCATTAGCATTGTAACTAGTACAAAAGAGTATAACCTGGACAGGTAGTAAGACGAAGTGCTAAAATAACTTTTCCTGTGTTTGGCCTATAAATACATTGTAAGGATCCAGATTTAGTTCAATTTATTAACAACTGTTTCAGTGGCAAATCCTTGCGTGAATTATTTAATATGGTTTCATAAACTCTTGGAAATACAGCCTACTTCTTATTAACTACATCAAGTATGGGAATGATAAACTTTGCAGTGAAAATTTTGTTCAGGAAAGAAGAAAAGTCAAACACTTTACAAAAGTAATGTTTCAAAATTCTAAATCCTAAGGCTGGGAAGTGTTCAAAGCAATTACATAAATAGTGCTCTTAATTTTATTTAAAATATTTGCTAGAGCACTACAAATGAACATGAGAATTGAACCCAGGACTTTAAAATTGGTACAATAATAAATGCTCTTTCTAGACCTTGAGCTAGTGCCCTTTTTTAATTTTCATCATAATATTCAAAGTGTGTTTGTGAACGGTACATTATCCTTACCTCAAAAAAATTATTTTAAAACTATTATTTACATGTTTATTTGTTGTAGTTTTCAACCTCTAAAGTATTTTTGTTTAATGATATAGGTAAAACATATAGTGGTGGTAGTGGTAGTCATTGTGGTAGTAGTAGTGGTAGTCATTGTGGTAGTAGTAGTAGTAGTAGTGGAAGTGATAGTGGTGGTGGTGGTAGTGATAGTCATAGTCATAGTGGTAGTGGTAGTAGTCATAGTGGTAGTGGTAGTAGTCATAGTGGTAGTAGTAGTAGTCATAGTGGTGGTAGTAGTGGAAGTGGTAGTGGTGGTGGTGGTGGTGGTGGTGGTGGTGGTGGTGGTGGTGGTGGTGGTGGTGGTGGTGGTAGTGGTGGTAGTAGTGGTAGTAGTAGTAGTAGTAG